>JAQFYZ010001360.1:0-24460 GCA_034695085.1 Cylindroiulus punctatus | reverse complement strand
GGATTATCTCAGTCTCCCACCGCATAGTATAGGGTATAGTCGCTGTGATTTATCCACGTTAGATGTTATGATTTTCGGTTTTAAATTCAACAAGAAACAGCCATGGTCTGCATCGCAGGTTGTCTTCGATAGATGACGCTAGCCTTGCCGCGGAGGACCCGATCCGCAGCATCCGCGCCGGCGCAGCCTGGTGGTCGACGTAGGAAGCTCGGCAATGTTCATCTGTGCATCGATCCAGGTCCGTCGGATTTCTGCGGATCGTGCTTTCGTTCTTCGGATGCGCCAATCCAGATTCTGTCGGATTCCACCGGTGTTTAGTTAGTCATTAACGAGTCCATCCTGATCCGCTGATCCTTCGCACCAGCCTTCGATGAAAACCACGAAATCCACAATGTCCAAAGAGGGCCATTTGGACGGATCTTGCATCGTCGGCATCGCCATGCCGGTGGTGGCTTTGCCAGGGGCCTTGGCCACGGATGCTCCAGTGTAATTCTGCTGTGGCCACCTCCTATAACGGCGCTCCTTATCGCCCATTTCACAACGCCCCCAACCTATCTGCCTGGCATTTTGGTAAGTACTCTCTGGAACCGTTATCTCGGTCCTTCCCATTTCAACTTCCTCTTGCGGCTGCGTGTGCTTCGACCGCTAGGTGGCGAAGTTGTCTGGTGTCTTGCTTTCATGGCGCCATGTTGCTTCACATTGCAACTGCCAAAGCGTTACATGTCCACGTTGTCTTACTGCTCTGCAAGTAAGACAAATGCAGTTAATAAGCAATTGGGATTAGTTTCAATTCAATTCAGTACCCTGCAATCAGCAAATATGATGTACCGAATTTTTCAATGCATTTTTTTTTTTTTTTTTTGCTATTAATAAAATAAAAGACATCTTTAGGGCCGTGACTGGACGCATAGAACTTAGTTAGCTGCACGACGTTTCGGTTAACTTAAAACCTTCATCAGGTGTTAAAATCCAAAGGTTTTGGATGTGACAAAAAATTGTAACGAAGAAAAATGGCGTTAGCCCATACGCATAATGCAAAGTTCTACCGCGAAAAAACGAAATCCTGTAGGAAATAAACAGGTTGCTTATACTAAAAATACAAAAATTCTAATTTCGTTCTAATTTCGTTAAATTCTAATTTCACTCTAAACTTTATTGCATTGCAGGCAGCATATCGCAATTGCAATTGCAGTTCGTTGACTACGTTGAACTGAACATGTACTTCAGGGTAGATGGAGTTGGAATTACAGAAATCATTTGATTCAGGAAATTTTTTCTAAAAGTTTTGCTACGTGTGAATGTTTTCATGAAATCAATCTGCATCAATCTCTTCTACTCCCCCTCTTAGATTATCATTTACTTTAAAATGGATTGAAGTTTGACCTTTTAAATGTATTTTACTTCTTCCATGAGTAGGATTCCTATTTTCCCTTTGTAGCAAGAAAGATAAGCTACTTGTACTGTATGCTCCTGTACGGTATATACAGTAATCTTTAAAGTTCAACATGTTAGTCCATGTTGCTTCACCGCATAGCAGCTGCTGCCCCGTTGTATATCATTGGCGACTGTAAGGCAAGTTTTTATGTCTACACTTTGACAAAAAGTGCAAACGTCGACTTGAACGGTTGAATTTTATTTACTGTTGCCTTGTGTATTGGGAAATCTTGCATTAGGAGCAACCTGAATATCTGTATTGAATGACTAATGCCATGCTGAATATACTCACGTAGTTTCCATTTTTGCTTTCCAAAGCGGATAACTGCTGGTTTCACTGACCAGATTGGAGTAAACAGGGCTTTAAGATATTAATAGGAAATTTATTCCCGTCCAACTTGTACGTGTTTACTTATGGTCAAAGGAAAATAAAAGCTGAATACAAGGCTTTTAGGCTGGAGCTTTCTCTCGGCGAAATCGCCATGGCTTTTCTTGGAAAACCTTTCTATGCATTTTTTATTTGCTGCAGCGCAATATTGAATATTGAACCTTCTCTTCCGAGACTTGCATAAATCTTTCATGTCAAGTCTTCTTGGAATGCTGTATCGATTTTCCTTTAACGATTTCAACCGCCACCCCCATCCGATGCATCATGTTCTGGTGGAAGCACTATTGCGAGAAGTTGTATTAATTGCCTATTTTAGTGCATTTGACCTTGTATTTTTGCGGAATTTCATGTACGCAAAAAGATGCTTGGGTAGCTGGAGTTTTTAGATTTTGTAACAAGTAAGACAATAGAATGGCAGGAGGAATTTTTGGCATCATCCAAATTCATTTTCTACGCTTACATGATTTGATATCAACGGTTTTATTTTATTTATCAAGGTAAACTGTGCCTCAGTATCACAACATGTGTGAGGCAATCTAAAATCACAGAATCTAGTAATTTACAACAAATGATGCCCACATTAAAGGCAATTTGATATACGGACTCAGAACTCAAATATTGAATTCTCAACAATTAACAGTAGGTCTTTTTAACTTTAGTAACAAAATTATAGAACACATTCATAAAGGCAATTTTAACGTGGATATGGTACTGAATGCAGTATTCTGCTCGTGTATACCAGTATTTTTAAATAAAATTGAAATTATGGCTTTGAATTGAATTTCCTCTTTTTGGAGGAAATCGACGGTTTGGAATCAACGACTTCATTGTTTGCGAATGCAATGCTTCAAATGGGTTGCAATAGGGAAGATGTTGACTGACCATCGATTGTTCGCTTTTGAAGCTTGAAACAATTTGCTGTTAATTATTACGCGAGCTTGCCTAATTGCTTTATTTAAACCGTACAGTGCAATTAAAAGATAGCTGTCGTCTCTTGGTCCCCTGTGAACCAATCACGAAAAGCAAACTACAGCTATTACAAAGAAGTTTCCACTTAATCATTGATTTATGTCCTGACGTTTTCGTTGATTCCAGCTGTTTGCACAGCACTAGGGACACGTTCATTAGCCATAGCTCCCAAATCGTTTTTTTTTTCAAAACTGTAATCACTGAAATATCAAATGCGCTGTTCCCTGCATTGTTTCCACCTTTACACTTATTACTCAAAATGATCGCTACACAGTACATGTATTTTAAGCAAATATTATTTGTGGGCAAGTAATTTTTATCAGCTATAGGTCAAAATTGCCTTTTTATATACAAGTCTATTTTTAGATGTCCAATCTTGGTATAGATTCCCTTTCCTCATTATAACCTTTTAAGTTCAAAATTGATTGAACTTCTTCCTAAATGTGGACGTTCTTGCATGTATACGCCTTTCACTTTGCTCGTTGTAAACACGAGCATTGCAAAATTAGCTCGCAATATGAGAGGTAACCTCCAATTTCGATAATGCGAGCAACGTGGCTTAAATACGCCCAGTTTTTTGCGATTATGACTCGCAGTTTTTTGAAATTTAATGATACGTCTTTATTGGAATAATCTTTCTCGGCATCTTGAATTTCACTTTATTATTTCAGGGTGTTGTTCTTACGATGGTGTCGCATTATGAGCTCTTGTTATTTCGCAGTTATTGCTCTAGTTTATGAGGCTTTTTAGTATGTGTCATGCTGGGGCGATTAATTTTCTTTTCAGAAATGTCACGAAAACGGAATTAAAAAGGCAACCCCATCGTATAAACAGCCTATAGTATCTCGATGCTGTGAAAGTTTTTAGGTTGCTTGTTCTAGTGATAAATTAAACAATGCCAAAGCGACCCTGTATTTTTTTATATAAAAAATTAAAATATTATCAGTAAAATAAGAAAAAAAGATGATGCATAACAGTGTCAAAAGGAGAAGCCCACTCTCTCATAGTGTCCATGATGAAACAGGGTAGCAGTAGGGCATATTCCGAAGAACATGCGCCACCAACTATTATACAGTAAGTGTATAAGAATTTCGTTTCGTTTGAATTCTGATTCATAGCGCTGATATGTAACTAGAGATACCGAGTTTCTCATTAGCGTTTCATCGAGCTTAATGGACTGGTGCCCCTAATTTGTATTTGCAAGGCCTTATAGTTAGTTTTGTTGTATTTCCCCCCTCACTATTGCCTTTGTTTATTTTTATGGGACCTCTTTATGGAAATTTGCGCGCTCTAATTTCATTCGCTCCAGCAATGCTGTCTTAGTTCGTCCCTATTCAGGCCCCCGTTTTATCTCCCATTTCACTCTTTGCTCTTTTGCCTTTCATCCAATGGAATCCCCCAACATGGACTAATGGCAGAGCAACAGAAATCAATTACTTTAAATCTAACGCTTCTTCCACTCAAAAAGCAATGCTTTTTGCATCTGCAACATCACTTAAGTTGGCCCTCTTTTATTTTATTACCTCTTCGAATGTTGCTAGTTCTCCTCGTTTTATATGCCACGTTTTGCGATACAAGCACTAGAAACCATTTTTTAAGCTTTTTGATGAACCCTTCAAATGTTGCGCTCACTACACATGGATAGCAAAGAATTGTTAATACAACGCCGTCATGCCTACCCTTTTTTGGGCTACAGAACTGCCTGAAATGCCGTGATTAAATATTTATTTTTTATCTGATTTTAACATCATGTGCTATGTTGAGTTAAACGATAATGCTATCGATGCTTTTAGTTTCATGTGAACTCGATCTTTATCATCAATTCTTTCAAAGTCGGTCACAGAAGAATTTAGGCGTACTAAGATATCGTCTTCCGCAAATATTTTAAACCTGGTTTGAAAAACTAAATATTCAGTAGGGTAAGAAGAACACACGTAGAATATGAACATCTTAAAATTGTTACATGGTGTGATGCGAATGAAGTGACACGTTACAATTAAATGACTGAACATT
Source organism: Cylindroiulus punctatus (assembly GCA_034695085.1). Taxonomy (NCBI): domain Eukaryota; kingdom Metazoa; phylum Arthropoda; class Diplopoda; order Julida; family Julidae; genus Cylindroiulus; species Cylindroiulus punctatus. The sequence goes on along the minus strand of JAQFYZ010001360.1, from coordinate 19,656 downwards.
GTATCTAATGTTACCCACGATCCCTCCTGATTCAATCTGCAATTAGTGTAATACTAGATCACCCCTATCGTACCCAGGGTAGCGTTTGGATCCACGGCCTGGAGGCGTATTGGATCTGGCACGAAGGGTTAATTGAGGGGTCGATACACTAGGGTCAGTTAATCCTAGGTTTATTACAATAACATATGCGAACAGATAGTTCCGAACAAGAATACACTGCAGATGAGCTTAACACACTTTAAGAATCAACACTTGAGCATTCCACAGAGAGAATAAACTTACAAACTAACATCCTAAACATTCCGCTCAACAACAGAATACTCAAGTTTTTGCGGTCCATGGAAAGAATGGACTCGGGCTCAGCGTACGCACGGTCACTGTCTTAGCTTCCTAACACCGGGAATTTAATTTTACATGCAATAACATTATAAATTATATACGGTTTGAATAACCGTGCATAAGAAGAAGTATGCGGAAGTATACAATGAGCTCAAGTGAGTACTTTTTCTTTCTACAATATTTTTTTTTTCAAAATGCATTTACAGCGTACATTGAAATACAATCTTTAAATACAGCCTCGTTCTGCTCTAGCTATAAGCGCTGATGAGAGACGGATAAGCTTAATTTGATTTTCCTTCTCTAGGAAACTGCGATGCGTTGTGTATACAGATTGGTGCAAAAACGAAAACATTTTAATGCATCGTTTGCATGTTTTATTATATTATTTCGAGCAAATGCTTGTTCGCGAATTTTCAATTTGACGCCGACGAAATTTCTGGATAGCCAAAGGGTAAATATTTTCATTGTTGTTTTTCTGCTTGTTTGTCTTCGTTTACATAAACTGCATGTTTCCATATTTCTTAATAGCATCCAGATTACAGATAAAATACCCCAATGTGATGAGCAGCTCTTTGAGCTGCGTGGATTTTGATAGCTTTTGTACTTTCCAAATATTACTTCATTTCCTGCATGCAGCCTTTCATATCTAAAATGCAGATTCCCATTCAGTTTGATTGCTAGGTGGCCTGACACATGTGGTACAGCAGCATAGCCAGGTGCATTATGCTGATTTCATTTACATGTACTTACATTCTGTTTAACCCCTACTGCATAGTGCACGTGTACGTTGATGATTTACTGCACAGATATTGTAAGTCCACTTTTATAAAATGTCGTATACCAAGCCAGTACAATGGTTTTACTCTATACATGTATAATGCAATTATCATTATCTTCGGTCCCAGTTTCTTTCGTGGTTCTAATTTTGGGCACACAGTGTACAGGTATGTACATCCCTACGTGTATGTGATTCAGAATATAGGTTGTATACATGTATAACTCCACCTGAACTTTAGGCTGATGCACACAGCGCATGTTTTCTTGCTGGGTTGCTGGCTAGTTGGACATGCTGGCCACTGGGCTGACTACCTTGCAATAGCTGCAGTGCTGGAATGGCTTCATACAGAGCAGGCTGCTGTGCTGGGTGACAGGTGGTCTGCTGTTCACCAGAGGGCACACACATTGCAAATATGGACACCATCATGTGCTTTTTATGATAAGAAGGCAGGTTCACAGCATTCCTCCTTGTATGAATCAATTAAATGTAATCACATGCATTTCATCATTTGTCCATTTGATTTTGTTGGTGTCGATCCGCCTTGGTCCTATTTTCACAAGTTCATGTACTGCAACAGCATGGAGGCAAAATGGGGAATATTCCCTATTTACTCATGTGACCCTATCCTGTCCCTCTCATTGGCTAGCTGATGCAGCCAGCACTATAACACAAGCAGCAAAAGTAGCACCAACCCTATCATGAAATTCCAGCAGGGTGGCTAGCCCTCAAGCCAGCAATGACATTGAGCAGAAGAAAAAGCACCGTGTGCAGCAGGCTTTACAATAGCGGTACCATGTAAACTTCCAATTGCATCCATTAATTTCCTGAGCTTTTCTTATTTACACCTGCTGCCTACCAGCAGATATGCGACAAATACCGTTGGAAAAGCCTCGTCGATTGAGCGTCTACTGTATATATACAGTATACGACAACGTTTCGTAACCTTTTTCTTCATTTGTTTTTGAGAGTTGTAAATTTTATTACTCGAGAACTCGTTACGCCGTTAACATTCCCACGGGCAACAGGAGCGACGTCTGTAAGAAGCATTGACAGTTGGGTGCAAATCGTCTCTTTCGCTATTCTTGCAGGTTCTCACCCTTTTTCCTGTAATTGCTTAATACGTAAAAAAGGCATCACATCTTCTATTTAGCATCTTTTCAATGAATCCCATTCGCCGCGTCGTCATCCAGGATGCCGCCGTTAAGCTATTGGTCGTTGAGGATAATGAGGTGTTAGGCAGTAAAAATTTCCAAATTTGCATAATGAATATAGATACGCGTACGTTACGAGAGGCTGTGATGGGATTTTTCAAGCGTGCCAAGGAGTTGAGACTCACCGAAGACTCACTCCATGGCGCCGAAATGCATCCTGATCTGGTGTTATTTTATCCCCAGGTTTTATACTTTCCGTGATGTGTTTTTCCCCCAATCATCGCCGAGCATTCATCGAGCTATTTGCTTCTTGCCAGAATTTGTCGCTCTCCCCACTATACCTCGGGCTCAGTAAGAATATGCATTATTTAGCTTAGTAATTTTCGCTCGGAAAGGGCCACGAATGGAACATATTGAAATATTTTGGGCTTTTTTATTAGAAAAAGGCTTTCGTCAAAGCCCGCAGTGAATGGCGGCACATTATCGTATTATGGCACTATAATCGATATGTTAGAATGCCTTCAATATCGCAAATTGAAGATTGGATTCTGTGGTGCAAGAAGTTTTTCTGAGCATTGTCGAGCGCCTTGTTTGTCTTCAGGGGAACCATCTATACTAACATTTTCCATCTCATGTTTTGCTGAATAATTGAACAAGATTATCGGAACACCGTATTTGGGTCTATGATTTCTGTTCACCATCAGCGAACGAGCAAGCTAGATAAAGACACGGATGGGAACATAACCACTATGACAAAATGTTCGAGGCTTTGATTATTTAAATTATGGGAAATAACTTTTAAAAAAATCGTACACGTATTGCAAATTACCGAAGAAAAGGTAAAATCATCATTAATACATGTATGGTACCTGGTGCCATCTGATGAGCCAGGCTTAATTTGAGCCAAAACTAAACATAAAAACTTGCAATGATAGGACGACTCTACTTCCATTGAATTGATAAATGATTACAATCTTTGGTCTATATATCCACATTCATGGGGTGTTATGGTATATGGTTTTTTTGATAATATCATTGAGAAGAGCATATGACTTAATCATCAGACGTTTGGCTTACTTCAATTTCACATGTATTAGGGTATGCTGAGATAAAATCAAACGTTTAGATTTTATATTTGACCCCATTGCATCTTGCCCACCACAAGGGTCGGATGCAGTATCTAAATTAGCTATTTTATCTGGTTCTTGGTATACTATTTCCCCATCAGTTCAGAGAATATTCAAATGAAACTGAGAAAATGTTTTTGATCCTTGTGATTTAGGCCTGCCGGTGTATAAGGTCATTTATAAAGGCATTAACATCCTGAAAACAACCTTATGAGAATTCCTCCCCCCCCCCCTCCCCCTCTCTTCGTGTGCTCTTGATATGTATAGTTTTCATAAAAGCGAAGCTGGTGGTCATGTATGACGTGTCGGCCTACTTTCGAACTTAAATTTCTTTTTGCTGGAAATATCCAAAGAGATTGAAACAACTGCTGTTGTATTGATTTATGGCTATAGTATGCGAAACTGCATTTTCGCACTCAGCGTATGGCAATATTATACAGTACCTCGTAGAAGTTTATAACGTCCACGAGCATAAAGACTTAACTTCACAAATAGGCTCAGAATATACTGCGTGCAGTAAACAACTTGCCCACATACCAGCTTTGGTCATTCATCCCTTATTATAACATAAATATTGATTTTTGGCTTTGCAACTCAACCTACATATAATACAACTTTTAAGAATTCTTATGAAACTTCTCAAGGCAGGAATATAGTAAGCGCGGTATGTTTTTTATCCTTTAAAACGATTTAGCTGTACATTTAAGAATTGGTTTTTAAAACAGAACTATACATGTGTACAAAATATGCATATTTCAAATCTACTGTTCAACTGCACAAAAATCACATCGGTCCTAGCTGCCGCATTGCATCTTTTCACTGTTTCTTATCTCTTTATTTTGTTTATTGTTTTGAACCTTACTTAACCTAAAAAGATAATATCCTTAATTGCCCAGCCACAAGCAATCCCTGCCAGCATTCCTGCCGTTAGGAAAAGCCTACTTACTAATTATATCTATATATGATGGATCAGGAATGCAGTCCTCTGCGCTGCCTTAATATATTTTAGTGTGTTTTTACTATATTTAAAATAGAAAGAAACTTCATCTCATCCTGTGTGTCTCAACGTTATAACTTATAAGTTGGGTAGCATATGGCCTATGGACAATACGTCCCATTGAATGGTTCACGAGATAAACAAGACCCTCCTAATTTTAAAACTACGTTTTTACATCAAATATTTGTACAGTGAGTCTTTCTTGTTTATCATATTACTCCGGGCTGCGAAGCTTCTGATTTATTCAGAAAATCCCCTATAGATGTATTTTTTTCGATAGTTTTTATGGCTTGTACAGTATATATATAATTTTTTTTTTCACTTTCTTGATCCTGTTGGGCATATCCATCCTTCGCCCCATAAACCTTTGTTTATTGGCTGCTGTGCTCAAACCCAATAATAGGGCTTCTCTTCCAGTTCATAATAAGCCTTTCCCTGTCCATTGTTTGGATTTTCTTCTAGCACTGATTGCGTACATAGGGGCTTACTCGTTACGCTGAGCCATAACCGATAATAATACTTCTCCCTTCGATAACATTTTCCGTCCACGTGTGCAATGCCTTTATTTGCACCTCACTTTTTTAGTCTTTATTTTTCACGATAAGACAACGTACGATGTAATCCTGGGATTTCTTGATAAGTTTTTTTTCTCCTTTTCCTGGATCATCTTTTGCTCTTCGTATATTTGTAGCATTTTTTGTTTCCATTGTTTGGAATGCCGCATGTTTGCGAGCTTTTGCCATTTAAGAGGATTTATGGGCTGCATATGTTTAACACGAAACACACTAGCTGCATGTAGCAGCCTACATAGCTGCAGTCCATGAATCGATTTCCTAGTTTCTGTTAAAAATACATTAAATAACATCGACCAATTGAGGCATGTGTACTGGTCTAACCCATATCCAAAGAAAATGCTTTTTAAATGCTTTGTGCAATGTATTTCATTTAGCAAAATGTATTTGAAATGCATTTTGAAATATATTTTAAATGCATTTGTAATATATTTCGAAATATATAGTAATGCTGAGCTATATTTTAATGCATTTCAGCTGTAATTAAGATAAATTTTAAACTAATTTCACAAAATGGACCTCACTAAGGTAACTCGTCAATAATGGATTAAAAATAAATATATTTTTTGCATAACTGCAGTGTGAATTGAGATGTATTTGAAATGTATACTGAATATATTGTGATATGTATTTTGAAATACATATTTCAATGTATTTACCCATGTGTTTTGCAATATATACTGCAATATATTTAAAAATTTATATGCATATATATATATCCAAATGCATAATACAATACATATTTTAGTGCCAATCCAAAGGTATTTCCCAATGTATTTCCAAATGCATTTCTTGCTATGCATTTTAAAATGTATTTCTAGCTATGCATTTCAAAATACATTTCTTTTCCATATGGGAAATACAATGATTATCAAAATTCCAATAAACTGAATTGCATTTGGGATACAAACTGCGATGACATGTTAACCACGCAATGTGGTGGCTGGTACCGAACGATAATCGTAATAATTCACCATAACATTTTTGATACTTCCTGTTATGAAATTCCTTTTTGCCTAGACTCCACGCCTTTTCAGAGTGCAAATCCCCAGAAAATAGGAGTTGGCACTGTTTTATTACCAAATTGGTAGATTGCTACTATAAATACACTTCGTCAGTATAAATTCAATCAATAAAATAAGCAGATAGCGAAAATTGCTTAGCAGTCATTCGAACTGGCTGATGCAGAAAGAAAACATATGACTTTTATGTTACCTATATTTCCAATAAGCTGTCAGTCGTTGAAGATTTTCACGTACCTTGATTATTACATATGGGTTCCCTCGAACCTATTTCTCTCCGTGGGTGTACACTCACGACCTCTTCAGATTTACTCTGGCGTTGTCTTTCAAAAAATTCGAGGATTTATATTCGCATATATATACAGTACAACTACTATATGCATCCATTTTCTGCATCGCCAGTTTTTTGGAGCAATGAGTTTTCCTATGTGTCACATCCTTTTTGCAACTCCTTCTGCAGACTTGTTTTCATTTTGTTATCTTTTGACATTCATTTGGCTTTCTACTTTTCTACCATTTTCATTTTTTTGTTCCCCTGACTGCTTTTAAGACGCGCTCATTGAATTGCTTAAAAATGAAAATATCGACCCGAGCCTAAACTCAAAAGCACTTAGATTTTTCTAACGTTGGGAAATAACGAGATAAAGATGCCTCCTTCTATTATTTTTTTAACTTTTCAAGTTTTTGGAACTTGGCTGTGAGAAAATTCTCACTCTTCCCACACCATTGGCGATAAGTCCTGGGTGAAATTATTTTTCAAAAGTCCTCCGCTAATTTCTTAAATAAAGTTTAAACTTTATACTCTCCGACGCTGTTATTTTACATATCAATTGAAATCCTGCAAAAAAATAACAATAAATAGCATGCACCTACATGTACAGGCATACTATCCCATATCCAAAGAAAATGCATTGTGCAATGTATTTCAATTTGCAAAATGTATTTGAAATGCATTTTGAAATGTATTTCAATTAATGAAATATATTTCAAATGCATTTGGAAATGTATACGCCAAACTGTATGATGCAGTTGTAATATATTTCGAAATATATAGTAATGCTGAGCTATATTTTAATGCACTGCAGCTTTTATTGAGATAAGATTTTAAATGTATTTAAATGTATGATTTTAAAAGATTATTAATGTAACTCGTCAATAATGGATTGGGCAGTGGGTGTGAAAATAATATTTTTACACAAAATTTGCATAACTGCAGTTTGAATTTAAATGTATTTGCAATGTATAGTGAAATATAGTGTGATATGTATTTTTAAATATATATTTCAATATATTTACATGTGTTTTGCAATATATATTGTAATACATTTAAAAATTTATTTAGAAATACATAATACAATACATATTTTAGTGCCAATCCAAAGGTATTTTCCAATGCATTTCCAACTGCATTTCTTGCTATGGATTTTAAAATGTATTTCTAGGTATGCATTTCAAAATACTTTGCTTTTCCATATGGGATAACTTCCAGGACTGGTGATGGTGATTTTTGAAATTCGTTCCAGTTACACTGGCATGACATCCACCAAGTGGTCGAAGCACACTAATGCAACTTTTGAAATGCGTACAATTTTAATGTGATAAATTTGAATGTTTAATTTCAGGAGCACAGCCCTCTATATTATACCCAGCCAAGAGGGTGAATTCCCTTAGTGCTGCTGTTTCTCTCTCTGGTGTCAATAATAAGTTGAAATTCATCAGGATCGTCTAGATCGCCAATACCATGATGCCCTCATCAATTCTTCTGACGGTCGTTGCCATTATAGTGAAAGTATTTCCTGTATTCGCTTGTCGTATTTCGGAATTTTACTGCGACAATGGCGAATGTGTGGGGCTGGACAAATTCTGCGACGGGAACAAAGATTGCCAGGACGGCAGCGACGAAACTAAGTTTTGCAGTCGTAAGTATGCCTTCAAAATCTTCTTCTATCATTCTAATTATCCATTTGCTTTTAAGAGTGCTAGGCCCAATTTCATAAATCTCCTCATAGCTATTTCTCAGATCCATTGACTTCACACTCTTTTATTTCTAAAGAAATTGAGCCCAGGTCATAACATATAAGAAATCAGGCTTGATAGTAATCAAAATTGAGTTTGAATAACTTCACAGAAGAGTTTCCTGTGGGTGGTTGCACAATTGTCTACTGTTGATTCAGTGATGAATACAATTATCGATTTAAGATAATGACCCATTAAAGGATGGTTCTCATGCGACTGTTATCTGACATCAATTAATGTTTTGAATTTCCCGGGAGAATGCCTTTTATTGTGATTGATTGATTAGAATCTTGGTGTTCGAACTTTCAGAATTGACGCCCATTATTTTCAATCATTAAAAGTCCTTTAATGCTCGAACATATTTTTTTAAAATGCTACAACTACACGTCGCGTCAACTAACTACTAAACTAAAACTAAACTAAAAATTAAAAAAAAACTAAAAATAAATTAAGGTACTGACAATGGAAAAGATATGTGTCAAACCCCAAAACAGTTTTGTGAATTTTCAGTCTCAACAAGTTGTAGGCGGGCAATCACAGCGTACAACTGGACAATGCGAGTTTGCCAACATTTGGGGGCATGCTATACATAACATTTTTTCAGATAGCAGGCAATAAAAGGCGAATTTTAGGGGGTGCTCCAAACATTTGCACAAGGCTGAACATGGATTAATTTTATGGGTTTATATTTGGGGGTTTTACGCTTACTGTACAATATGGAGTTTAGGCACTTACATCCTTCTAATTGTTAACCCATCAATTGATATTATAAAAACGAGTTTTGTTTTTATAGTTAGTTAAATAGTTAGTCTAATAGTTAATTAGAAGTTTATTCTAGAGATGGAAAAGGTGTAAAAGGGATACAACGATGTTAGCTTCCATTTATAGTATGTGAAACCATTACAGCTACACATTTTGTTGCGTTTAAGACAAGCAAATGTTTGTTAACTTAGTGCGGGTGGACTGGTGGTACGTAATGATATGATATGATATTTATTTGTCGCCTGATACATATGCAAGAGCGTGATTACAAATTAGTAATAAAGGGAGCAAAATAGCGACAGGAGCCAAAGCTGGGTGATCAGGTCAACACTAACGCATGCCCCTTTAAAAATGCGGTGAAACTGAAGTAGTCTATGCCACGCCGAAATGCGCTCAAACTAGTGGCCGATGTAACCTCATGAGGCAGTGCCCGTCAAAGGCGCTCCACTCGATTGCTAAAGAAGTGGAAACGACAGTCCAGACGACATCTTTGGGGTAACAACTTCAGACCCATGCCTGCTCGTGTAGTACAGCTAGGGGCAACTGTAAAGAATTGGGTGAATGCTAAGTGGGAGTCCCCATGAAGAATATGGAAGAACAGCGTGAGGTCCATCTTTAACCGCCGTAGCTCCAATGGGTCGAGTCCGAGAGCCAGTAAGTGGTCAGGGTACTAAGGTCGGTGTCGTCCAAACAGTCGGCGTGTGAAGTAACGCTGTATGCCTTCCACTGCGTCGATGTCTCGAAGGAGCCATGGTGACCAAACCTGCGAGGCATATTCCAATGATGGCCGGACGTGCACTCTAACGGAAAAAGTACAAATGTTGAACCTTAAGGGTACAAGGGTTTTGAAACTATATACACACCCTATAGGTATATATGTTGATTTCACGTGTACCTTTGACCTCAAGGTACATTTGTACCCATTCATATTGTACTTTGAGGTAAAAATATTTAAATTATTTCATCCCTTTGAGTACATATATGATATATGGGGTGCAAATGTACATTTGTACCCCCAAAAAACTGCATTTGTACTTTTATGGTTTACAGTGTATGTGACAAAGGCGAGGGTCAGTAGGGTGTGTTCTTGCCTTTCAAATGATCGAAACAACAGGTTGACCAAGTTGTAGCCTTTTTTGGTGATCAGGTTTACGTGAGCTGACCACGATTGAGATGGCTTCAGAGATGGCAGTAGTGTTTTTGCACATATAAGGGTGGTGCACCCGACCCCGTGGCTGTTAAATCGAAAGCAGCTGCGAAGATGAATTTTAAGTCAGCTGATGTGACATGTCCAGAGTTTTTAAATGGCCGATTGATCCATACTGACGTTTCACGACTTCCATTCCAGGTTGCAACCGGACGTACTACGGCGACCGGCACAAGACCTACCAGATCGGCATCGAGCCGGGGTCGCTGGGCAAGCTGCCGTTCGTGTGCGCGCTGACGTTCATGGCGGGCGGCGGCGACCTGGGTGACATCGTGGAGCTGTCCTTCGAGCGCTTCCGGGTGGGTCGCCTGCTGTCGTCCGGCGACGGCGCCTGCGCGGACGGCTACCTGCAGCTGCTGGAGCGCAACGCGCAGCCGTCCATGGCCGGTCGCTGGTGCGGCGCCGCCGTGTCCATGCCGGTGTACTACAGCGAGACCAACAACGTGACGCTGCTGCTGACGGTGCTGGTCTCAGACCCGGGCTTCCAGTTCGCGGTCAAGTTCCGCTACCTGGCCAAGGTGGAGGCGGTGACGCGCTACGGGCCGCACCAGGCGCAGTACCACCGCGGCGAGTGGATCCCCAGCAGCGTGTGTGATCGCAGCTTCCAGGACTGCGACTCGCAGACGTGCAAGTTGCACTCGCCCAACTTCCCCGGCGTGTACCCACGCAACGTGACCTGCCTGTACCACGTGACCCAGCGGACCATCCCGCGGGGCAAGAACGCCTTCATCGTGCTTCAGCAGCGCCACGAAGACAAGGTCAGCGTGTGGGTCAGCGGCGAGGGCCGCGCCGCCTACCGCCGCGAGGAGAAGCTGCTCTTCGGCGCGGCCTGCTCCCGTGACTTCCTGCGCGTGTACGACGGGGCCGACGCCGGCGCAGCCGTGCTGGCCACCTTCTGCCGCAGCGGCGCCCTGCCGCCCGTGGTCTCCAGCGGGCCCGAGATGTTGGTGCAGTTCCGCGCTTCGGCCGCGGACTTGTTGGAGCTGCACACATTCGAGCTGGACGTGGAGGTGGTCTTCGCCCCCGAGAGCGACGTCGGCCTGCGCATGGGCCACCGCTGCGAGTGGACCATCGACGCGGAGGAGCGCCGCAGCGGCGTCGTGCACAGCCTGCGTCACCTGGCGCCGCCCAACACCTCCTGCTCGTATGCCTTCCGCGGTCGCCGCCAGGACCTGGTGTGGCTCTACTTCGTCAAGTACTTGGTGGACAACCGCGCCGGGTCGGAGCCGGCCGACCCCAAGCAGCCCGCGGTGCAGGGCGCCCTGTACGACGGCGACGCCAATGCCACCCTGTTGGCCGCCTTCGACGACGCCACTCCGGTCCGTCTGTGCGTGCATGCCCGCTCCTTCCCCAACTTCATCCCGCTGCGTCCCTGCCGCTACCCCGACGAGAGCTACCTCAGCTCCGGCTCCGACCTGCTGCTGCGCTACGGCTTCTCACACCTCTTCGGCCTGCACTACCTGCGCATGGAGGCGCGCTACGAGTTCGTGGACACCTACCAGGAGGGCGAGGCGGCGACCGGCGGCGGCGCCTGCGACCGCATCTTCCGCAGCGCCCGCCGGCCCGAAGGCGTCTTCGCTTCGCCGAAGAACGTCTTCCTTTTCGGCCGCGGTGGCCGGCGGACGCTGCGCTGCTCCTACGCCTTCGTGGGCCGCGAAGCGCAGACGGTGCGCCTGGTCTTCCGCAAGGTGCGCCTGGGCAACCGGAAGTGCGATACGGTGCACGACCTGCACTCGCGCCGCTACGTGTGCCAGCCCCAGGGCCCGGAGCACGCCCGCGAGGAGGCGCAGCTGCGGGTGTCGCGGACCCTCCCCGGTGGCCTGGAGGTGCCCGTGGCCTGCCTGTGTCGCCTGGACGACCGGCTGACCCTGGACCTGATGGCCAGCGCCGCCACCGTCAACTTCAGCGTCACCGGCATGACCAGCCTGGAGGACTTCGACAGCTTCTACTTCGAGGCCTCCTACGAGTTCCTGGGTGGCGTGCGCTGCAACGCCGGCCACGTGTTGGACGGCGGCGGTGGCGAGATCGCCCTGGTGGCCGGTGAGGGCGACGCCGGCCAGGGCCCGGCCAGGGTCAAGTGCCCCTGGCTGCTGCCCGCCGCCTTCGACCAGTTCGTGCACCTGCGCATCCCCGGCGTGGCCCTGTCCGAGCTATGCGAGACCAACAACCGCATCCTGGTGTTCGCCGCCGACGAGCTGGAGCCGGTGGCCGTGGTCTGCCCGGCCGTGAGGGGCGCCGAGGGCCCCGGCAGCCCCCCGCCCGAGGTGGAGGTGTACACCCGCTTCTGGAACAAGACGGTGCTGCCCGGCCGGCCCCATGCCAACACCCTGGTGGTGGAGTTCCACGCCGTGGAGGCCGGTCGCTTCTACTTCAAGTGGTCCAGGGCGGCCAAGACACACGTCAACAAGCTGCTCGGCCGGAAGTCCCGCAGCGAGGAGTGCGTCAACAAGTGCGCCCAGCCGGCCGCCTGCCTGGGCGGCTTCTTCTGGTGCGAGCAGAAGACGCAGTGCGGCGCCGAGCACGACGGCGACACCTGCGCCACCGGCGCACACTTCCCATGGCTCTACGTGGGCATCGGCATCGGATGCGGCGTCCTCGTCACCATGATACTCGTGGCCTCGCTGCTCCACAGGAGACGCGAGACCAAGGCCAAGAAGGGCAAGCCCGTACCCACCGACGAGTACCCCATGGACGGCAAGGAAATTGACTGCTGATCGGGATGGGTGCAACATACGTGGCATTTCCAGGCTACCGATCATGATGCCATCAATGACCACATCGTGGTCGAACTTTTTTGTAAAAGGGAGATCAGAGATTATGATGTTGAGCCCCAAAAAGTGATAATGAAGCGATTGATGCGTAACATTTGTTGCGAGCCTACACGTACATAGAAAATGATGGATTTTTACCCAAAAATAAACGATGAATTACAATTTTGGCATCCCATCCCCATCCCCATCCTTTTCTGACTTTGGTCATCATTTCTCAGCTTTGATAATATTTTAAACGTTCTCAGACGTTCTCAACCTACGTGCGACCATCCCTTGAATACGCCAGCGAATAGTGGAGCCCTTACCTCATGTCAGACAAACAGGATCGAGTCAGTACAACGCCGTTTCACCAAGAGGCTCCCTGGTCTGCATGGACTCTCCTACCCCCAATGAATGGCAAGGTTAGGAGTAGACACGTACCTTGAAGAAAAGGAGGGCTAAGGCTGACCTAAAAGCCTGTTTTAAGCTCCTGAATGGCTACTCCTATGCCGGTCCTGACCCATTCCTAACTCTGGGAAGAAACACCGGCTCATCTAGGAGCCACCAACAACAGTTGGCTCGGTCCACTGCATCTAAAAACTAATACAGGCTTCCTCAGGATACTGTCAAGGCCTGCTCCTTGCAGGTTTTCGTGTCAAGGCTGAACCGACTCCAGGCAATCTAATACTTCATTTATGTCTTTTCTCCTTTGATTTTTGTATACAGGATGATTGTAAGTGTTCCAATCAACCCTTTCATTCCTTTTCCTTATGGAATAAACTCATTATTATTATTATTATTATTATTATTATTATTATAATCCCCTCCCCTCTTCACCACTACCACCCATGACATTATCTGACTGACTGTGGGTATAATATAGGCTTTCTGTAGAATAGAATAGAACAATTATACAAATAGAATGGTTTTCCTTTGCATCTTGTTCTACTAGCTGTATTGGCGCTTTTGGTAGTCTGATTTGCAGCTATAAGCCAAATATGAAACGAAGTAATGACAATTTGGATAAATGTCCGATACCATGAAACGTGATTTTTTATTTTTTATTATAATGTATGCACATGCACCGATTGATACACAAAAGGTATGACTGTACCTTGGTGTAGATTGTTTTCCAACATTTGGAATGTATAACGAAGGAATGTTGAGTCGTAAAATACATTATAGCGCTACAATAGTGCTATATGAAACGTAAGGTACATGTATATTCCCCTGAAATGCTAACGCGTTTTCATACACAATAGTAGTAGCGAATCAATACTGTAGAATAAAATGTATTCTAAAATTTGAAAACAATTCACTCGGACATTACGGCATGCCGTTTCTGTGTGGTAAACATGTGGTCTTAGATGTTCGTGTGGACTATCCATGGACTGCTTGAAGTGAGGCCTCCAACTGATCTCAATGTTAATTGTACACTTATTCCTTAATATGCCAAACTGTCGAACTATAAACACTGTTATTAGGATGAAGGGTATTTATTGTTTGCTCAATGCTTCGCCATCATTGTATAGCTTCCTTGATATTTTTATATTATGAGTATTGTTATATCAGTCAACTGGGTTTTGACTATCGGTAGTTTGTGAGTCGAAAATTGCAAAAACATTTTATGTACCGGTACATAAAACATAAAACTTCGATAAATTGGTACAGTCAAAATATTAGTTAATATTAGTCAAAATATTATTCGTGCCTAATATTTTGACTGTGCCAAGTTATCGAAGTTTTATATTTTATACTTAACCAGTCAAGGGCGAGTGTTGATGTTTAATTTTAATGTACCGGTACATGATTAACAAATTAGCACCTGAATTTACCCTGTATTCATGCTTGTATATAATCCAAAAGCCCTCTGGAGAAATCAATCATTAGTTTTTGTTGTTGTAAAATATGTGTACATGGAGTTGTTAGTGGTTCATTTGCATAATTGACTCGCATGGTTAACATGACATTTTGGACCAATATCTACCAATTATAACAAAATGTTGATAAAATCAGTGATATTCATCAGTGATTGTTCAGTGCCCTGTACCTGAATATTTCTAAAGGAATTCTGTTCACACTATCATTGATGCATTATAATAGGCTGGTGTTTCCTTATTTACACTACTTTTTTGTTTTCCAATATTTCTCAAGGATTTTATTATTCTGCCCATACACAGTCTTAAAGCGCATGGGGGAGTATTTCGTAGACGGAAGATAGAAATGAGGAGTTAGTAAAGAGACAAGACGCGTCTTGGAAAATATATCTCCTTTGACTGCATTTGCATTTTATCAGTCCTCTGAAAAAGAGTTTAGAGACTGTTGGAGACAGTAAATTCAATTTGAAAAATGTAGACAATCAACTTAGTCGAACGGGTTTATGAAAGTACGTCGTTTTAAGTCGATACGAAACATGCATCAGTGTGGAAACTAACTTCATGAATTTACTGTATCGCAGCATTGCTTGCTGACAAGATGATCGGAGTAAATGGCGCTACTTTTCCATTTAAAAGTCCAAAATGGGGACATAATTTATTCATAGGCAATCTTTCGGCAAATATCTTCGCAATTGGACATTGTTTCAACTGTTCTGCAGGATTGCCTTTTCATCCTCCTGATGAAATCATTTTATATACGTGAAACACTGTGTTACGAATGTTGCTGGTAGATCCGCACCAATATGTCATGCATTATTAGAAATTCAGACGAGATTTCGGAATTGTAAGCGTTGCAAATCTGCCCATTTAGATGCCTGTTTCAATGCGCTCAACGAAATCCATCTGACTGTATAGCCCCAATTTCATTTCCCCAAATGTGTATGAATGGATGATGCGATGGCTCGATGGAAACGTTGCATTTTGTACGTTTGAAATACGTGTTAATATTGCGTGTTTTGGGTATCATGAGCCCCATTTATGTTGCAGATAAAAAACGACTACTTGTTAAAAGTTAAGAATGAAGACCAATACTTGAATTATTCAACAGGCTACCAACCGGTATGATTGGGATTGAAGCTCGGCCAAAGTTAACAGTGAAATATCTGATGAGTTACGTGTTTATTTGACAATTGAAATCGAAGTTCTGTGTTGAATTGTCCGATGTATAGTAGTCACTTTTATTCATGTTCCCTATAATATATATGTTTCCAAGTTAAATTTCCTTTTCAAAAAACGAAATAGCAAACGTGCCAAAACAGACAGACTGTCTTTATCCTACTGACAGATGTACACGACCCAAAGTTAACCTAATGCTTACGAAATTGCTTAACGGAAAAGAAGAAACTAAATATGTATGCGGGACAATGAGTAGCAATGGTCTACATGTACTACATACCACGTACATGTATTTTGTACTTAATTTTCAGATATTCCAATTTCAAAATTTCATGGATTGTACAAGTAAAACCTTTTTTTTTAATGAATATGTACTGTCATTACTATTTTTATCCTGGAAATACTAACACCTGTATAGTATAAAAAATATCAATAAAATGTTATACGATTTGCCGCATCGGAAGAATATGGCTAAGCATAATAACGGCATGTTTATAAATTATTATTATACGATTTCCACATCGAAATGCAATAAACGGGATATGATTAACCAGATTATGATGTCCCTATATGAAAGCCCGAATAAATACATGCAATTATGTGGGTTTTTTTAATATGCAAATCTTTTTTAATATTGATACGATAAAACTGCATGATAAAAAATGTGTCATTGAGAGAGCGTAATATCGCCACAGGTTTGTGTTTAATATTCATCAATACATACACCATAACTGCGCATTATACATATAGTGTGCATGTTTATTGAAATCTAACACAAAGGTTAGGCGAATACTTTCGAGCACAAGCTGTAAGTCACGACAATGGAGAAAAATCCCTGCAAAAAATTCCCCTTATAGCAACTGAACCATGTCAAAAAACTAAGATCTCAATTTTCGTAAGTATTAACGTTCATGTATATGCATTATTTGCCAATGAAGATGTGTGCACATGAGTATAGTAACCCGGCATACACTGTACGTTGGTACATACATGTACGAGGCGGTGCAACCATATATTTTTAATCTTTTAAATAAGAATTTAAAGGTTCTTTATTGCTTTTCAGAAGTGGCAATAAAATGCATTTTGTCCACATGCGATTTCCATTATATGAATGTCTTTCATTTATATTTCTGTGTTTTAAAATTGCACGGGCTCTCCCATCGATTATACCGTAGTACAGAAGTTATATTTTTAAACGCAAGAAATAAACGTAGTACTCGCAGTCGTACCTTTTATGGCTGGTGTAAAACTCGCGATTAAATCCCATTGCCGCAATCCAAAATGGATTCCCTGGCATTAAAAGTCAACCATTTTTGCGCCTCCTATATAGCCATCTTAATGCGTTCGTGCTCACATTTCATAGTCGTCAACGAGCGAGGAGCAGTTTTGGTGGCCAACTCGTCCTCGTAAACTATTCAATCAACGGAAGTTGCAGTAGTTTCGTTGCAAATTTGATGATAGGAAGGCACTCCCGCCTAGACATAACCGAAATTTTGTTGTGCCAAACTCGAAGCGGCGCTTTTCTCCACGACGCACTCACTTCTTCCATCATTTTTTTTACATTTTTTCTTAT
The DNA here is from genome assembly GCA_034695085.1 of Cylindroiulus punctatus. Taxonomy (NCBI): domain Eukaryota; kingdom Metazoa; phylum Arthropoda; class Diplopoda; order Julida; family Julidae; genus Cylindroiulus; species Cylindroiulus punctatus. The sequence continues at coordinate 2,309 of JAQFYZ010001360.1, read as the reverse complement.
TTTTCACTGAATTCAAATGTGTGAAAGATGATAATAAAACTCTCTCGGTTTTCGCATGCCTGAGTTTTGACGGGAAAGATTAGCATAATGCAAAACCGAGTGCGCAGAATAGACGCCAAAAATAGCGGAATATCGCATCCAAACTATTTCCTTTACCAACCGTGCCGGCTACCAGCGCACAGTCAGATATTGCGAAATGCTAATAAAAAGGCCGGGCTTTTGTTAAGGAAATTCCCAGATATTGACGCCGAGCTGAAGTAATGCCGTGATATGACGGCGCTGGAAATCGTCGAGGCATCGACCTAGGGAAGAAATCTCTACCAATGGCATTCCTAAACCTGCTCGGTATGGTCTTCAGAGATTATGGCCGTGGACACTAGGGACGCTCGGTGGTTGAAGGGTTAAGCGGGTTTACGGAGACCTAAAGGAAACGGCTGTGTGATTGGTCTTAGAACCAATATTGACAAGACATTCTGCTGGTTGCAACAAGGGAGCCGAGCAACTTTCCTCAAGAGGCTCGCCTACCTTGGAATTAAATTACACGTAAGGTGTTGAGCGTGTTTGGCTGGGCACTGTGTACATGGACATGTAAGTTGTGAAATGAAACAGAATATCGAATGGATGCCAAGTACTTATGAATTCACCAAGTTCACCAGTGTCAACATCTTATTCCACCTCGCCATTGCACACAAGAACTTTGGACCAGCTGACGAAATTATCAAATTAACCTTAACGACCAAGGTTTACAATTACACCACTTAAATACACCGCTGGCCAGTTTAGGCTAGAGGCCATGTTCAGACGTTTTGTTCCAGTTACACATTACTTTCCCTAAACTTCTTTCTTGCCAAGTTACTGATAAAGGACTGCAATGTATGTGTACAAATCTTTACATTCCAACTCGACTGATCTACAAGAATTATACCTCACAGCTTCAGAAATTGATCATGTGTTGTGTACGACCGTACAACCTTAACGAAAATAGCCTAAAAACGTAATTTTTCCATGAGCTGCCCCTATCCGCCAGGCAATCACTGCTAGCTTAGGAGCGGTAAGGGAACTAACATGTTGAACAGCCCATTTTAATTATAATTTTCTACACTTAACGTAAACATGCATATATCCTGAAGGAGTACATTTGAAATGAAAACGAATGCTTCAGGAATAGGGACTGTGCTGCTCTATTGGGAGTGTGCAGCGAAAGGGTCGCCATCTAGTGGCAGTCGAGTTAAAGTAGGATACTTTCATCAAATAACAAATAAAATAAAATAAAATCAGGCTCGTGGCACAAAAATAAATCTACAATGTTTTAAATACCAACAAAGAGTATGATTGGGTACCACAGAGTTAGTCAACACCGTTTAAATAATAATTAGCTCGCATTTACGAGCTTATTTGTGGAAAATGAAAAACTGTCCACTGCATTTGAGGCTTTTATCCTACTCTCGCGGCCATGAAAGTGGCTGACTGCAGCGCCATCAGTGGCGTTGCACACTCCCAGTAGACCCCAGTTTCCCTTACCCTGTCTTCCAGAAGACGGCGCTGGTGGAACCACTACGACCAATACAACCACCAGTGCATATATATACACCGCGTGTATATTTAAATGTCTACACCTATATTCGAGTGCTTTGAATGGCATCAAAGTGCGGTCGAAAGATGGCGAGTTTTTCTTCCGATAAAACGGTGGCAAACGCGATAAAGCCCAGCGTCAAGTGTTGGCTGCCTCATAACGAGCGGACAAAAAAGTGGACGCTAATCAAAAGTTACAGGCCCTCGGTGGCCAATGCGCAGTAACCGGGCACGGAAGGGTGTTGGGAGCAATCCATAAAAGAAAACGGACAAATCCGGGCAAATGGGAATAAAAGTCGCGGTTGATAACAAGGATGAAAAAGGCAAAAAAAAGCAAAGCCCAGATAGAAATCTTCGTCCGTTGAAGAAAATCCAGCGGACTTTTATCGATACACATCCTCGACCAATCCTAAATGTTTATAGACTTCGACGCTTCGCTAGATTTTCGTGTCTTTCACCGTACGTTTTTTTTAGCTTTTTTTTCTTCTGCCAGACGTTAAACAATCCAATCTCCGAACGTCTTTTCCAGTCGAATAAAATAACTATTGCATTTTTCATGAAGTTTAGAAAGTGTCTTAATACGAGTCCACGCTGCCTGTCGTGGCCATACTTCAATCAATGCCCTCGTCCCGGGCTTTTTTATCCAAAAAACAAGCGTTTCGCCGTTTGGTTTTATGCTCTGGCGCGAAAGAGGATCACGAGAAATGTCAAAATGTCATTAAAGAGGTTTTTTACTG
>JAQFYZ010001359.1:0-24462 GCA_034695085.1 Cylindroiulus punctatus | reverse complement strand
AAGTGTAACTTTTTCATCAACATCAAATTCTATCAGTGCAAACGTGCTCTGAATTATGGTCAGTGCCAGCAGAGTGACGTCACCCTCCACCCAAGACGATGCCCAGGGTTCTCGCCAATTCCAAACCCAATCGAATTTCGTCGCATAAGTAGCCCAGCGTGAATTCCAGATATGGCGAAACAATCATCGAATTATTTCCAAATATTTGCTTGGCGACCAATATCCCCCTGGCGCTGATCGGAACAAGAAGAATGGGTAATCACAGCGCCGCAGCCAGGCGCATGCGCACACCGCCAAATCCAGTGCTTATAGGACAACATTTATTTATCTAATCGGCCATTAAAGTGAAGCTGTCGGATTATTAACCCATTAGTAGGACATTAATTTGCTGAATTGGCTTTGCTGGAGTGGAAATTTGAATCAAATTTCTAATTAGTGGTTGTGAGAAGCAATGTGGAAACCAAAACTGAACCCTGTGTTTGGGGGTGGGTTCGTCATGGCTACGAGAAGCAGGGTGTGCTTCACGAACGAGATTAATCTTGCACCTATGAAAAGGTTAGCCAACAAAAATTAGTTGTTAAACACGCCTGTAGCAAACCATGCTCACGTACATGGCGAGTACATCCCTAATACCATAGGAATGCCAGTTTAAGAAGGTATCCATTATAAAAATTGACCTGGGAGATACAGGTGATCATAAATTCCTACCATCATTACTGAAATTTATTTTTAGAAAACTAAATAGTTACAAGAACCAAATTTCTGAAAATGAACTCCCAAAGTTTTTATTTCATGTACATGTATTTGGTTCACAAGGAGTAGTCTCATCACAAATTGCACCTAACAATGATTTGCGATATGGTCACATGATACCAATTGCTATCATGAAAGTTTTCTATGTACAGTGTACATGTACATGTCATTTCCTATCTAGCAGGTACAGCGCCGCCTACTTGCACTCCCTGTGAGCGAAGTACATGAAATTGAAAACTAATACTTTACCTTTTTCCAAAATTTGTTTCTTGTAACATTTTCAATTAATTTTGTAATGAGGGTAGAACTTCATGATAGCCCTGCAGCCCTGATTTACGTTGATTACATTTTTTTAAACCACTTATTATAAATATACCGTTTCGCTTTAATACGATCCATCAAAAGCTAAAATTAGAAGCAATGTGGGCGGCATGAGACGTTAAAATTGGATGACGTAGTTTCAAAATTACGTCCTGAGCACAGAAATGAAAATAAGCAAAAAATGAACTTCACCAGTTATTCAGCAGTACATTCTTAAGGGCCCTTTCATTTTTTTTAATGCGTTTTATTTCGTTACGATTTCTATCCGCCAAAACCAAACCGCCAACAAAACATTAACGTCAGATGTACATAATATTTCGAAAATCAGACCCTTACACGCGTATTTCAAACCAACTGGCAAGTTACATTTAGTATTTTTTTTCCCATTTGCTTGTTGAGGAAGTAATTCTGAAAATTTAGCATTAGCGCCATAACTAAGTTAAAAAAAATTATAAAATACTTCGCAGCAATCATTGCATCGTGTTCACTGTCATTACGCTAAATGTTTCAAATTGTTACCATTAGTGTTACATCATGATGCATGTGCACCAATGGGCGTTACGTCAGTGCTGGTTCACTGCGTCAACAATGCAGTCTTCATACCATTTTGGTTTCAAATTACAGACTGTAGTTATTATGAATAGCAATCTGTATTTCATTCCACCCTTGCACAAATCGACATCTGTGCAATGACAAGACTAGGGCTAGCCACGATTTTCGGCTTTGAGCATGTTAATAGTCATGGATTCACCACGACATGTCCGAAACCTTTTCAGTGTCGCGAAATTAAGCAAATTATCCGATGCAAATTATGCATGCACTTTTAAGTCTTTGGGGTGCAAGTTACATCACTGACAAGCGCAGCACGAAGCCAAATCAGGCCATCTGCTCCACACAGAGGAATCAATTAAATGCTCCACCATGTTCAATGGACCAGGGTCATTTAGAATCTACTAAAGCTTTTAATTAGTTGTTTTAATTAAATACACTTAAATACAAAAGTACTGAGTTGTACTGGCCGTGGACGAATCAATCATTCCAGCAAATTCAATGACTTCTAAAAATACTTTAATGCCTATTAGAATCTGGGGCTATTCAAGTTTTATCATAATAAATGGTGAATTTCAGACACCTCCATCTTTGTGTGCAATTCCAAGTGATGCCAATGATCATTGGTAATCAAAATTTCAACTTGAATAAATAAAATTCGCATCAAGATTTTGAAGTGACTGATTTTATCCACAGAAGAGCACAGTAATAATGATGACTTACATGACTTACATGACCGGTATCCATCTTGGTATCTATGAAACATAACTACCCTTAAAATTTCAAGAAAACCAGAATTGTAATATCAACCACTTTTAATTTGATTTTGATCGACTTCAGATGTAATTACGAGGACATGTGTATGTCATGTCAAATTACCAACAGTTGGAGAGCATTCAAAAACATTAACTTCTACGGTTTTCTACCCTCACCGAATGTCTCCCTTTAACGATGAAATTGATGAAACTTGTTAGGTTGCATCGCATATTTTGTACTTTTTTGATTTATCAGCTTGCTTATTTTTCAAAACTTCAATTTTCTTGCATGAATGCATGAGAAAATGCGATAAGGTTCCCTGATTTTGGTTGAATGACATAAAATTGCAATAAAGGCGGAAAGGAAAGCGTAATTCAGTAGGTTTTACTAAGAACTAGGAAAAAATACAAGTTTTTGATTAGATAAAGAGAATTTTTTTCGTGGAATCTCCCGTAAATCTTGACGAAATCATATCAAGAGTGCTTTGAGACGACATTTGCTTAACAGAGATGAAATACCAGACATACGGAGATATAATTCAAGAAATATGACCAATCGCAAATTTGCCAAGATTTCATTGTCCTCTTGCGAAAGACTTCTTGGAAACGTCCTGGAATTGAATAGGCGTTTATGTTAGTTCATTAAATTAATCAATTACACAAAGCACGTCGAGTGGGAAACGATTCGAAGAAAAGCCATTCGCCAGAGGATAATAAAATGTTGGTAAATTAATCGATGGAACCCTTGAACTTAATAATATATTCCCAATCAGGTGGCATGTACAGTTTAGGATAACAGGTCCAGAGAGACTATCATGTTTCACACGAACCTATTTTGAATAATACTCTGTAGTGGGTAATGGATACTAACGCAAAATATCTGTAATTAACAAAACGATATGATTGCTGCAAAGCTTACATTACAAATTACCCAAAAGGAAAATCAATACGCCTTATAAATTGTTATCCATATGCAGCTGTACATGTAATTGACAAGTTTGTTGTGTCCATTCAGAAATACAGAATAGGTATTGTCTCAGAATGTGTTCGGTCGATTTCGATGTGACCCTCAGGTTACTCCGATGACGACAAACCATTAATATCTGACCTCCATGACCTACACTGTATGACCTAAAACAATATCCATTTCGAAAAACTTGAAAAGCGACTACACATTTAGCCATAATAATATGTATTACATTGCCCATGTGAAACTTGGAAATACTAATTTAAATTCATCCATTCACATACGTCATGTTCATGTATCATGGCGAATTGATGGAATATGTCACGTGTAACATGACATGACATGTATTCCAACGTTTGCCTGTAGTCAAATTACATGTAATATCTTAGTCTGAAATTCATTTTCATGCCGAATAATCTGTTCAAAATAAACTTGATTGGTAATTGGAAATGATTTCGAAGTCATTTGCTAACAATACAATTTTCTTTGCAAATCAAGCAGCAAATGTAAACATCTAATGACATGTTATACAATGACAAACTTGATTTCTTCCAAAGAACCAAGAGTGGGTTTTTTCTAGAACCAGCATTAAGCTCCACCATATAATTAACCAAATTACCCATGAAATTATAAATAACAAGCAAGCAAAAACGCACGATCATATGTAAACATATGTGCAATGTTGTGAAGGAATCGCCACACTGCCATAATAACGATTCCCAACTACAGTGTATAATGCAGTAGGATTTCGGGGGGAAGGACTAGGGAAAAGTGTTTTACATAATCTATGTGCATAAGCTCAAACCTATTATTTTTGGCAATGCTGGTGTGGTATCGTTAATACACATGTGCGAATTTAACTATGGGTTATGCACATGCATTCTTGTCGGGCGCCGTGTTTAGCACTAAAGTCTTTTGGTCTACTGGCGATTCAATTCTATGCTCATTCTTTCGATGTGGTTTCCTTAATGTCAGGCTTGCTTTCAAGCTATTATTCAATTTACTGAAGACTCAAACAGTATAATCTTATATCCAGGAAATCTTCGCTGAAAGCTCGCAGGCACGCAGTGATTGCCTAACTTAGGGGCACCTAACGCAGAAATTACTACTTTATTTTTTTACTTTTTACTTATAAAAGAATTTTTTTAATGCCAAGCAATCTATTTTAAATGCATTTTCGTGAAAATTATTTTCATCTGCAGCGCATTTCGAAAAACAGGATTACTAGTAACGAATTTCAACTTAAATTTAAGCAAGTATGAAAAATATTTTATATTAAATTCTTCAATTGCAACCCTTTGATTAGTAACGGTTCTTTAACCAGAACACTAATTATAGTCCCAGCTTCTTTTCCGATCTTGACGGATAGCTTATCAATTTGTCCCGTTATTCACCCGTTGTCATTTTTGAATTAATCATTTTTCAAAAATTCACTGTTTCAGAAAAATTCCCAGATAACCACTGTCATCAGATATTCAAAAACGACCCACGCCTAAATTTTCTCTCAAAGATAACGTCGCAATAAATAAGCACCGAGAAACAATTACAGATGAAAAAAAAATTGAAGAAAAAAAAAACCGCTTTGCATCTGATAAGACATTAAATTTCCAGCCCTGGAATGTGCCTATTAATTACGGCAATTTACCGAAGACTGTTCTGCAAGTAGGCAAAGTGCCAAGCCCAGAAAGTGTTAGTTTCTTATCTGTCCTGGTGCATCAACACCTCCCCGCCCTTCTTTCTGGTCTGTGCTATTTAACAAGGCCATACATCCAACAATCGCGTTTATTTATTTGGCCATCTATATTGCTTATGTATCATGCAATATTTTCGTTCAGAAATGATGGTCGGAATCTCTCCCTGCCATTGAGTCGGATGGTTGCTATGATCGAGCGACATAAAATAGGCCCAGTATACGAAATAACTCCCGGGGATAATTGAATGTCCTGGATATGTAGTTAAGGAGCTGGACAAACACTGGCAAGGGAAAGACCGTATATGGGGGTTTAGGTGCGCATCACTCCTCCACTGGGCCTTTGTTTATGTTGCTTAGGGCGTTTTATGTATGACGAGATTAGGCGAGAGTTTGCCCGACACAATTAAATTCCACACCATGAAATATCTCGCCACTGGACTTGCCACAGCCTTCCGGTGGCAATAACAATAAACGCGACTTTGGATAAGGAAAAACGTCCAGAACTGCGACGGCCATTAAGCCGTTCGCATGCATTTTTCAAAAGGACAATTACTGCAGCAAATGTTAGATTAGCCAGTTAATGGAGATTAGAAATTTGCAGATGTTTAATGCACGAGGGCTCGGACACCAGAGTGGTCAGAAGTGCACTTAAGAGTGTTTCTTTTCTCCTCCAATTTGTGCTGGAACAGCTAGGTGGAAGTGAACCATTCGTTAGTAGCCATCAACTGTGGTAACAAAGGTAACTGGTGTGCCTTGGGACACTGCAGACCGTCACAAAAGCAACAATGACGATTGGAATTCAACCAGATTATAAATAAGTGAATTGGTTATTACAGGTATGCACAAATTCAAAGCAAATATTTTAGATTGGATAATTTGGCTGCGCTTTGGAACATGCCATGTTCTCTTCCTCTGCATATTGAGAAAAGTTTGTGTATTGGTAAATGTGGGCTTCTCCTAATAGCTCGTAGGCTAGCAGGGATTATTTTTACTAGACGAATGAAACAAACATGAAGTTGCAACGCTTATTTTGCTGATTTTCTGGCTGAAGTTGCCAGCTTGGATGAAATAAATTGAAAACACTCCATGTGCATAGAGGTCATAACATTATAATAAATTTAGTCTTTGATTTCAAAATGATCTACAATTGTAAGAAGTCAACAATAGAAATGTAAGTACAGATGTACATGTTGTTAATTTACGCATCATGATCTATGAATCAAGCCTAACAACGTTTAAAAGTGGTGTGGGAGTAAATGCTATCTATGTTAGGTGTCTTTATGGGCACATGTAATCCAACCTAAATGTGTAATTGGAGCACAAGGGCACTTTCCAGGGATTCATATAAATCCACTTGTAAAACCGATGTGGTTTGGGTTGCAGATAAGGATTCTTAGAATTCATCGAAAATCCTTTTCTCCGAGAATTTTTAGTGCTATGGCGCATTTCATTAAATTCCTAACTTACTGTGCCTGTAGTGTATTCGTGCAGTTCTGCGTAATGGAATGGTAGCCTCTGGCAATTGAGGTGTTAGTCATAAACCAGCTGCGCATGCGCCATCAAAATACCGTAGACTATTTCAACGCCGCCAAATGGTGTTTTCAAACCACATTCCCTAACATAATAACATCTCCAAGATTCACTGAGTACCAACTTTAAAATAACCCCCTACCATTAGCGTTGTAGGCGTTAGGGCATGGACTACTGAGAACGACCTCAAAGTTTCCTCGACATTGTTAATTTCATTAATCTTACAATTTGACATGTTCGCAGCCGTACATGCACATTGATTTTTCATGCGCTATCTTTACCCAAAAACAATCGCATGACAGTGTATTTATGCACAAATGGAATGATAAGTACCAGTGGATACGTTTCGATACTTAGTCCAAAATTATTAGTTAGCAAGCCTGCAATCACTAAGAAAAAACTCTTGTAATTTCACTGATTCCCCTTATCATGCAAGACTGACAGCCCATGTGGCAGACATGGAGGAGAGTACACAATAAGGCAATCAAAAATCCAATATCTATAAATCTCTTATCCAATTTTATTTTCTAGTACCAATCTTGTCAAAGTGAAAGAAAACTGATCTTAAGCCAGAATTTGGAGGGAAAAACACCCAACAGTCCACTAGTGCGAACAATACTTAAGAGGACGAAATCAAATTTTCAACCACTCGCGAAAAGCCCAACAGTTTCAGTCATGCATACATAGGAGCTGATCCAGAGAAAATTTGAAATCGATGTTTACAATAAGCAGCGATTGTAGAGTGACAGAATAGGTCAGAACAGCCTTCCTGAAGACGCACTCTTGAAAGCTATTGTTAGAAAACTTTATACCTTAAATAATATCCATTTAGATTTGTGTCTTGGCTTCATGAATTTCAAGCAAATTCAAGCATCCGTACACTATTCATAGCTTCGCAGGGCAAATTTTCCCTCAATGCATAAGCAAGAATGATGAACATACAGCATAATGGTAAGCAAAAATTTAATTTTCTAGTTTATATACAGCCCCATTGTGATCACGCTAAGCTGGTTCCACTGTATATAAAGTTGTGTACCATTATAAACGCATACCGGAATTCATTAATGATAACGATTCCTTACATATTATTTTGTACACTAAGTTTATTGTGGTTAAGGTCTCTTTACCTAATACATGTATCACATAATAGGCATGTCAACATCTAAAATTTTAACTAATAACATATACTGTTAGATTGGTTCTAGGAATACGAACATGGCCTTATAGACACTTAATACCATATCTGTAAATGCTGTACATGTATATTAACATAAATGTATGCTATATACGAGTAAGTACTGACATGCAGTGCAGGGTATATGGATATGTACATGTAATATGTAACTTGGATATGTAAATTGGAAGTCATCACTTCCAATTGCAATGGTGCACGCCCTAGCAAATCAAAAATGTCATTGTCGAGCCATGCTTAATACACGTAATGTATATGAACAACTTTTGTGGTAGGACTACATAGGATGTTCTTGCTTTTACCAGAGAAAGTGGTTTCATGCAAGCAAGCATACACATACAAAAGAGAAAAATTGTACTTCAGTAATATTTTCGATTGTCAGTTACAGGCGCACCAGAGCTTAAATTAATTTAAATTTCACTGGCGAACACACATGGGGCCATACCACGTAATAGGATTTCTCAAATAAAAGCATAAGCGACCACCTGGTCCAATGGTTTTGCAGATCATTTCAAACGGAGCTAGTGGCTGCAACTTCAAATGACAAAATTCCACGAGGAAACAAATTCATATTACAGCAGCTTAATAGGACCAGTGCAGGTTTATACAGAGATGTTTTAGAAATGGAAAAATTATGCATCGCAGTAAAACAAAAATGCCCATTAGATTTTAGATAAAATAGAAAGGACATTCTCAGAAAATTGCCCTCTGTTATTTACGTGTATGTTGCAACACGCACAATCCATCAACCTGCCTATGCTTCTATAAATAGTAAGTCAAATATCTGTTTAATATCTGAAAAATGTGCAGTATTGCATTGCGAGCCTTCTTTAAAGTCTGGGATCGATGCAAGCCCTGGAGACATTCTAAATATTGCAAGTTGGCTGCCAGCGTTTTTTTCGTTACAGGACGCTGGAGTTTATATTTATCATAAAAACCACTCAAACGTATTTTTTCATTACAAAACAAGTGCACGCACGTGTATAGTCAGTGGGTTTTCACTCAACTCCCCCGGCCATATCTAATCTTTTATCCCATACGCTACGCACACCACTCTTTCTCAAATGACTGATTTTCCAGCTACCCATCCATCCCTATCACATATGCAAGTAGAACACCTGAATGCAGAACGCTTCCTGATTCTACCTGTCTGCGATGAATGGCTCCTACGATTTCTGCAGTAACCTTTATCCCCCCGTCAATCATATTTCCCTGGTGGTAACCTTTTCTGACACGTGCCAGCTTTTCGCAAAAAGGTGTAATTTCCAGCATGTCTGGTCTGGCAGTAGAGCCTGTAGCCATCCAAAATCATATCAATGGCTGATTTGCAGGGTACATGTATATCCAAATAGCTCGTTTTCATAAGATACGTGCATCCTGGTTTGTAGATAACATCTAATAATACACTAAGTTAAACATTACTCGAAATCATTGAAGCTGAATGCACATCGAAACACAGGTGGAAAAGTTGAAGATGGTCATACTGTATATGGTCTGATCTTCATACAAGAGAACGTTAGATGAAAGCATATATGGCTGCAACCATATGGAAAATGATAAAGCCATGCATGGCTATATTTCGCAAAAGTGTGCATTACTAAAATAAAGCCATCGAGCGTATTATACATGTATTATGGAACTATTATACTTTTCTGAATAATATCAGCTACGGAAACGTTTTCAAATTGGCCTGCGGACCTTACTAAAATAATTATTTGGCTAGAAAGTTATAAAGTTGTGCACCATTAGAAATTGTTATGCCAAATATTTACTATTCTAATTGAATCATTAAATATTAATAAGTTATCATTATTAATTTACGATAATGAAACCATTTATTCTATTGTGTAACCAAGATTATTGGTGCTAATGTAAGTTTTCTTTACCATATGCTATAATGTATATGCGAATTTCTGTAAAATTTAACTGATACCATTTACTGCGAAAATTTATTATTCCAGGAGTAGACACCATCCTAGTGAACAGCTAGATGTATGATTATATGGACATACTGTGTGATCATATCTGTAAATATGGACATAAGGGCATATGGATGCGTATGGCTATATATGATTTTGTATTGGTATATATAGTACGTGTATGTACTGTATGGAATTGTGTGAATAGTATGACCATACACTGTATATTTGAATGTAATGACAAACATTTATATGGGCATAGATCCATTTGTGGCAATTTTCTGGTCTAATCGTTCATGGAAACGTTGCTAAGCTAACCTTGGCTCACAACAGCGGAAGTGTAAATGACAATATTTTGTTGATTTAGGTAATTAAGCGATATTTTGAATCCCGCATGTTTAATTTCCGAAATACATGCTGCAAATAGGAATGCGTTCACCACAGCTGTCTAATTTAGTTACCGTAAGCCCAAAAATGTGCCATTAAAATATTCAAACGAGTTCGTTTAACGTCGGAAAAGCCAGCGATTTACGGTGATTTACAGTTTTAGCCAAGCCCACAATCAACCAATAAAAATATCGTAAAATGCCTAAAATTATAGCGACATTTTCCATCAGTAGATCAGGAATATGAATGCATCAACGAAATTTACCGCCAGCAAAGGAAATGCCCCACCACGCTAGGACAAACTAAATTATATTTGACATTATAAAGCGATATGAAATTCACTATAGCTAATAAAAAAACTCGCACGCATCATAACCTCAGGCATAAGTAAATATATTTTTCATTATCTTCATTGTACATAACAACGTCTGCTTAAATTAAATAACCAGCTATATTAAATAATTCGAATTAGTGATTATTTGGTTATAAGATAACATCATGCAGCAGCTTCAAATAGGTACTAATCAGCCGCCTAATCAGCAAAAACCCCATAACAATTAATAACCTAAAATTGCTATAAAGTTTGCCACGACGCACAAGAATGCCTATTACTTATCTACCTACTCATACATCGTCTATGAATTTGTGATCATTGGCCTAGCATACATGCATACACTGTATTCAAATAACATATCGGAACTAACTAAAAACGAGTATATAATCAGAGAATTTAGAACAAAAATTGGGCTGTAGACCTACTACAGAATATATCAGCCTGATCTGTGATAGACACTATGATAAATTGGTTTCTCCTTTGTAATATTGAATTCGAGAATAACACAGTTATGTATCAACGCTTTTACGAAAAATTCGGTGACATACCCTTTGTTAAAAATGCGAAGCAAAAGCTGTAAAATGAAGCTATGAAATTAATTGCACATCAATTGTGTCCCCTGTAAATAATGCAATGCAGCTAAAAGCTCAAACATTGAGCTCGGCAATTAAGAAGTAGTTATTTTCACAATGGCCACAACTTCTTCGCTGATTCTTTCCCTTGGACAACCCTTTTAAATCCAGTTTCTTCCTTTACATTCTTTGCTGAATTTTCTTGAACACGCAGCTTAACAACTGAATTCATGCGTGCAAACAAATTTACTAAGAGGATACATTAACAAAAACGAAACAACCGTTCAAACCAATTCAGTTCGAAACTCCATCCCTGGCAAACTACAGTTGTATATGTGCCTGATGGCATATATGGCATTGTAGAATTATGTCATGTAACACATTTACCATCAATTGCCATGTATAAGCATTCATCTACATTGTAATGTCCCCTTGTATTGCACTAGCATGTACATGGCACGACACAGCCCTTATATGGCATGTTATCCCCAAATACAATTTGTACGGCTGAATACATGTATATGGTCGCGGTCATACAGTAAACGGTCCATAGAAAGCCATATTCAACTTTTCCATCCGCAGGCACTATATATTAAAAAAGATTGTGCATTCCAAAAAAAATAATAGGCAGTAACACCGTCGTAATGCCGACTGAATGCAAGATTAGGAGCCTTTCTAACTCAGTGTTCCAGTTGAATGTGCCACATGGCCTAGGTCTGCAGCATGAATGAGGCCCATTGCAGCCCACAAACGTGTCGCCGCCATGGTCATTACTCATCCAAGTGCAATAAGTCGAAGCAGCTATCTGCTTCAACGTTAACTTTCCATCAAATTTCGAAATAAGCCATTGCGTTCTGCTTTACAAGTCATTGAGCCGAACTAATAAGACTGCGGTATTAGCGGTTATATCCTTTCTTAATCCTTTGTCGCAAAACGACGATAAATTTTGGCGAATTTCCCTTCCAGCTTAGCTTTTCCTCCCTATCTTCGCATTATTTGTAAGCGTCATCAATGCTGCTTCTTTCAGTCGTCTTCTGTGGGCAGCAGTTGACCCAGAGTGATATCCATTGCGCTGCTCCGCACCTCCCTCTCACCTAAAGCATTTTCCATTGTCAATTAAACAATCTCTTTTAAGGGTTACTGAGGATGCATACTAAACAATATGGCTGACAAAACTGCACGCTGCTTGGTGCTGCCCCTTCACGCACTCTCAAGCCAGCCACATAATCGATTTTAGGCTTGACAGCCACCTTCTTTGTTTACCAAGATTAGTGGCATGCATGTTGCGCCTTATGTTGCAGATATATTTCTATATACTGTATAAATGTCGCTTTTACGTCCACTAAATAATTCCTTTCAACGACCCAAATTACTGTTAGTGCTCTGGCTGGCCCTTGTATTTGCGAGCAACATCTTAATTCACGTCAGCTTTCTGTCCACATCGAAATTGCACATCTTTGCATCCTGATCCTTTAATCCTTAACTTTTTTCCCGTGAGGGGCTGTGCATAAACTGCGTCCATCTAAAAATTCGACGATTTAACCTATTTAGTCCAGGATGGACTAGGACGTCCCTCCTGGACGTCCTAGTCCATTCGATTTTTTTAAGAGACGATGATATGGGAAAGCTGACATACTATATATAGATATACTGTAGTTATAGTCCTCACTCCACATCTGCCCAAAATCTTCATATATAGTATTCCAATTTTACATGTCCAGTAAACGAATGCATGTACAATTAAGATTTACACCTGTCCTAGCGGCAGAAATTTATTCTTTGATTTTCTTATTTTTGCGTGGTTTTACGTTTACTACACTGGCTTTTTTTCGTTTACTGTGATTAAACTAACCTAACATACAAGTCAGTTAACCTATAATCAAAATTTCTGATTTAATGTACACGTATAGTTGCCCCTAATCGCCAGGCAATCACTGCTAGCCTACATACTAAGGGAAAATCCACCATTAGGGTACAGAACAGCCTCTTACACATGTTTCTAATTTTCCACACTTAACACATACATGTAAGTGCATGTCTTCCTCACTCGTAAAGCTCGAAATTGGAAAATATGGAAAAAAATATGGAAAGATACAGAAACGTTCCATATTTGCCTTACAGACAAAACCTTGTTAAACCGTCTAAATTATTTTCTTAAAATATTATTAAACTTTTAAGTTAATTCAAGATCCATTACCTAAACACAATTAGTGAGATGATTTTTGGCCAAGCATTCCATAGAAATGTTTGACCGCAGCAGTTTGCAATTAAGTGCGCAAATAAAAGCGTTTGTGATAGCAAGAGTCGTCCAAATTTTTTAACAATGCATGTGAAAGTGTGTTCGACATCAGCATTTCGGTTGCAGATGCCTGCCAATTTAAAGCAAGGTACAGTACCCGTAAATGCGGTCTAAGTATTATTTGCTCAAGCTTTTCTGGGAGAACACAATTTAAAAACCGCCTCGAAGCAAAATGCAACATGCAAATAAATCAACAGCGCGTGCTTTTTTCTACCACTATAGGATTACGAAAAAAAGGAAATTTTACGTTAGCGCAGTATGGAATAAGTGGAAGAGTGATGGTGCGCACTTTCCTTAAGTCTCCAATCCCTTTTGTTTATTCAATATTCTTTTGGCTAACTATACTGCTATCGATTATATTATTAAAAGGTCGTTTAGCGCAGCGTGCGCCAGTGTGACCACGCGATTAAAGGGCTCGCCACACACAACAAGTCCCAATTAGTCTCACTTTTCTTGCTAGAATCAACACGCATCATTTTGAGAAAAAAATTTGGTGGAGATTACCGTCACCATCGCCCACTTACATTTATAGAAAGAAAGCATCTTTTTTGGGTTTCAAAATAATACCTAATATCTTTTGGATGAAAGATTGCAAACTAATATTTTATAACTTTGGCTATACAGTAGAACCTGTCTTGTACTGTGTAAACTTATAACCTCCATAACCTAATATCAGCGGCCGGTCCCGAGCTCGTCCCCATGCTTGATTAATGTCCTTGCCTAAGTCAATAACCTGTCTAAACCGATACGTGATGCCCGGTCCCTACAGTATTAACTTAGACAGGGTCTACTGTATATGATAGTCAGGGAGACATGTAAGATGACATTATTCTTCCATCATTTCTTGTATTAATTTTGTACAAACATTTTTCTATTTGTGTGGCATGCCATTCTGATGCATCTTATTTTTTGTTATTTTACTTATTTCCTTAGCTGCAAATTTACTGCACATTCTTTATATTTCTTTTTTCCATGTAATATTTCCATATTTTGTAAATGAACTCCCCCACCACATGGTAGCTCAGGTGCTGACTGTGGGTGTATTATATTGAACTGAATAACATCCCTGTACTGAAATTGAATGTATTCAAGAAAATTGATGGAAATGCTTCAATACTGCATAAAATGAAATATTATCCAAAATAAAAGTTAACTTAAAGAGCTGCAAGGAACATAGGGTTTGAAACACAAGATACCGTATGTGAATATATAAGTGTACTACAGATTATGCCCTACTTCAAATTTGCACAACATGCGTATATTTCAAACCTACATGTCTAGTATACAAGAATAACACATGTCCTAGCTGCCGCAAATTTATCCATTTGATTTTGCTTTTTCTTTGAATTAAAAGCTTAATTTGTCATACCAGCCTTGAGCAGTTTTATGATGCCAAGACTTTTTCACGGTCAATCCATGAACCCAAATGATACTTCAAAGCAACTCCAGTACAAATAAGAAAACGAGAACATCGCAAATCTAACCATGCAACAGCTACTTTTCAGAGCAAGAATTTTATTAAACATATGACTCATAAAATACCAAGTTAATTTTTAAAAGGCGAGAGTCATAAATGCTAAGTCATGTCATATAACTTTTCCGTATATAATTTAAGTCATCTGGCTTTGTATGTAGTTGCTGTTATGTGCTAAAGAATACATAACGGCTCTTCGGTTCTTTGTTTTATCAGTTTTATCTTATCTAGGATTATTTAATCTCCGCCTAATAGATCAACTTTCAACATGAGTTGGAACAACTTCAATATTTTATTATTGTTACGTGGATGTTACACAGGCAGCGTCTCGATTCAACAATGCACAATAATCTGTTAATTTTGCAATCAAGTCAAATTTCACTATCAGTGCCACCGAAACCAAAATTTGTGATATCATTGAATCATGTGCAGAGAGTGAAGAAAAAATTTATATCTTAACCAATTATTGGCTAATGGATATTTTGAGATTTGCACACGCATCAGTTAGGATAGGGACAGATAAATTGTCCCCATTTATCACCATGGGGTAAGTTTTTGCATAATATGCTCATTAATATCTGAGAATAAGCAAAGGAAATTGGCTATGAGAAGCCTTATGAATCGCATACATAATTATATGTTTACCCGGATATACGATATATTTATGCAGCCACAATTTGAATACAGACTGAAGTCAGAACCTAATTGTTTACCTTTCATTATCGTTTCTTGCACAGCATAATATTACGATATAAAGCTGTGTCGCTTTGGATGATGGTATTTTTTTAAATTACTTTTTTCCGTTTTTTATCTTCAGACTGTATACAGCATCATTATTTTCAATTGTAAACGCCATTCTCGAAACGCTATCTTTCATATTCATGAAGTTCCTTTCTAAATGGGAAATTAGAAAGTGTACGTTATACACTTAATATGCTCCCGTCTTGAACGATGATAAAAAATTACTTCGTACAACAGTACTTTCACATTATCAGGGCATGCAGAATAACTCATATTTGAGCCCTGATTTTGAATAAAACGTATACCTTGACATTACGAAGTCACGTAAGTATACACAGTACATGAAATGCATGCACATGTATACCAAATCTTTCGCTCTCAGAGGCAAAATGAACACTTTGTGGGCTGAATTGTATGCATTGTATATATATGTAATTTTTTCATCATCGTACGTCTATATATGTATACAGTATATATGTACGTCTTTCCTATTGCGTTGCATCGACTCACAATGCATGTTATCAATTTTATCATTGAAATTTACATTGAAAAAATAACTTGAGTTTATTTTTTAGGCAAATAAGCAGTTAGAATTGTACATTATTTGCCCACAAGAACTAGGTATTCTGTATAGTAGGTTCTGTTTTTTGAACTTTAATCCATGCAGGTTATTAGAAAATTCGTTGGTTCTTATCATACTTAAACTCATGAGCATGGTGCTATTTGAAGATGGCTTAGCTACGTTTTATACGGATGATAAGTGCGTAGGATCCTTGCCACCATCATAACTATTTTTATTCCTTTAAATGGGCTTATGGCTTTATGTGCCGTAGCAATATGCATAGTTTATGCATGACTTTATGTGTTGGGCTTTCACAAACAGCATGGAATTATAAACAGCCTGACATTGGCACCCACGCGCATTTCGGCTTCCTGAAACTGAAACACTTCACAACCACGAATTTAAATATGGATTGAAAACAAGATAATGTGTTGATGAAAGCCATGGAAAAAAACGCAGAAAAGCTTAGATTTAATTGTCTAGCACGGTGGTCTAGAACCGTTTTGAGATTAGGGTCACATTAGGGGAATACTGGTAAATTTGTCTGAAAAACCAGATCACTAAATATGCAATTTAGTGAAGTAGGATTAATAATTAAGGGGATGTATTGGGAGAACCATTTTTAACTGAATCTTAAATTCACCAACGATCTAATCAGAAGTGTAGCATTGTGTTACGATTCGTTAAAGGTTGCCAACATTATTTTCGTTTATTTAACTTTCAGTAAATATTGAAGTCGTTAAGTTTATTGAATTGCCATTCATTTGAATTATAAATGAAGTGCTGATGACGTCAGTTATTTAAGGGACAGCAATTTAATACAGTTTACTCATGATGAAAGCAATGCTTTAACATTTACTAACGTCAACATTGAAAACCAAAACCGTAAAGCTGTTTACGAAGACCTAGTCAGGTGTGATTTAACAGTTACCAGCTTAGTTGCTCAAACATGTAATTTTGAATACACAACCAACAAGGAATGTCTGAAAATATTTATAATTTCAGGAACATGTAGTCGTCCAGCTTCATAACATAACTCAATGTTTAGTGGTTTTGATGCTAATTTAGAGCAAAGTCAAAAGTTACAAAAGCACTTGTGATTTGAAAATGCACTGTAAAATCCTTGAGGTGTTAATGACGATGTCTTGGACACTAAAAAATTGCACTGGATAATACATGTCCATAAAAAATAAGCTTACATGGTGTTTATCCTTAAAACCAATTTCCAAATGTCATTACAATGTACTAGTAGAGATAAAACGACAATAGCAGAAATCCCAATTATTTCTTTAATTAAAATATGTTGAAACTAATCAGTTAATTGAACAAGAGTTGAAAGAATGTTTAGCACGACTCCATTAAGATTCGTTGTTGTTGATTAGTGGTAGAAAGAAGCTAGGAATTAAAAAACTAATTTAATTAAAAAGTTAAACTAATTAATGCTGGCCATCTTCTTTGTAACTTTATGTATTCTGAAATCAGAATGGCATGTGAAGGGTTACCTATTTCCGATGCCAAGGTCTGTGAGGGGGAGGATTAGAGAATCTGAGTTCAAATGACCAGTATTCAACACATTGAGGTTTCCATGGTTCGTGGCGATATTAAATGCCTTTAGTCGTTGGGGCCGGTATTCAAACAATGCGTTTTCCATGGATATGAAAGATTGAAGATGGTAGGGCTAATTCCCGATATTACTAGGCTGTGCCAGTCCATGCATAATCAATTGTTGCTACAGCCAAACCAAATCATGATGATGTCGTTGGACCCTACATCACTTTGAAAACCATAATACCAAAAACTGATATTTCGCATGAAAAAAGACATTTTATGAGTCCTCGAGAAAGAAAAACGACCAATAAGGTGTATGACTGTTTCCATGAGCGGACGTATTGCTCACAGTGATATTTCGAAAGTTTTGCTACATTTTGGAGTCAGCAAAATTGAGTTCAATTGGGAAATCACATTGCGAGCCATAACAAGATTATCTGTTGTGTCGATTTGTTGCTGCTATGGCAGGGCTGTATTTTGACACGTAAATAGCCACAGTTTCCACGGTGGGTGCTCGATTTTTCTCCTTGATGAGTAGGAGTGGATGGGAAAGTACACGGTGGCAGTTTTGACTCAGATAGACTATCATAGAATCAGCCTGACAGCAACTGTTAAACCAGCGCAGTTCACAACAGAGAAACATTTCGCTTCCAAGAACAATTCTGAAATCCTTACATCCTCAAATAACCCTCGAATTTGTCCCCGTGGTTTCCAAACCAACGAGCAATGAAAATCACTAATCAGCAGAAAATGGAACAAGTAGGTTACACGCACTGTTTGCATTTCGAGCATCCACTTTATGGTACAGAACCTGGCGTAACAGGTGCATCATATGGTCATATATGGGGTAATATGCACCATACATGACTATGTACGACATTTGTGGCCATGTACAGTATAAGACTAATACTGAGATTACCAGAAAAAGAAAATCTGCATCGGTATATGGCTGTATACATGGTCGCATATGAAAAGTGTGTTGCATAGCTTTTAGAAACAGCAATGCAAGTACAGTGTACATGTACATGTTACTTCTATACATAGCACCTGATAATAGCCAGGCATCTAATATCATGTGTGTTATTAAGCAATTTATACAGGCTGATCACAGCAAAACGATTGTTTAGTCTGAAAGTTAATTAAAGTTGTTTGCTACTATTTACACTAGCAATAATTTCATTGCCGAAACATTCACTAATTAATTATAGAATTGTTCACTTATGATAGCGAATCGCTTCATTTTAACTTGCATCAAGTGTATCGCTGCTAAGATCTCATTATACCTGTAATACTACTTTCTGTCCAATTTGAATGATGCCATTCACTGATAATATTATTCCTGCAATAGACTTGTAATTAATGTAGTATCTGAACATCTGTGGACATACATGAATGTGTATGAATTTATTGGCATGTGTGGTAAATTTTTGGTCTAACCGTCCACGAAATACATCATCTATGGCCTTTCGTTACGCTTGTATTGACTTTTTCCACTCGGAAAAATTTAAATCCAACATGGAAATTAACATCTACATGTAGATCTTGATATATTCAGAGCTTGGCTTAATGTTTACGGTTGGAATAAAAAGTTACTCACGTCTACTCGCAATCAAACTGACTAACAGTGTACCTTTGCTGCATGGTTGGAGACATAAAAAGCATTCAATAAAAGCTAATCAAAAAGCAATTTTTAAAATATGTTGCGAACGTCAGCACCCAATTTTAGGAGCAACAACTAAGCCAATTACGGTTCATTAAAGGAAGGAGAGACGTTATGATTAAAACCTTCATAATTCGAGCAAGAAATAAACCGAGTTTCCGAGCTAATAAAACTTTTAAAGGAACTAACGAATTCGACAGCGCTCGACACGCATGTGCACCAACTGCACTGAACATTTAATATTTAAATTGAGAAGATGGAAAGGAGCAATTATTTTCCATCTCGCTCACCATTCAGATTTGAGTTGTGCAATTTCTTGCGCCTAAATGCAAGACTATAATACCTAGTTCAGATCGTCAGCCAGACAGACGAGCAAATACACGAGGGAAATTGCACTTTTCCGTTGTTTTTTTGTGTGGATCATGTGTAATTGTCATCATTTTTGTTACCATTACTGTCTCGTATGGATATTTTTGTTGGAGCATGGGAACAATGATTTGACCTCCAAACAGAATAATTTCCTGAGCTGGAAGACATTATCTGTGAATATCTGGAATACAGGAGTGATTTTGATTTTTGTACATAAAAAACAAGACATTACCCGAAAATAAGACCTAGTGCTCAATTTGGAGCAAAAAAGAACATAACACCCTGTCTTAGATTCTGGGAAACATGGTAGCTAATGCAATGTGAGACGAAAAAAAGTTTCAGTCGATATTCCGATTCCATTACGAATATGTGAGCAATGGTTGTAAAAATAAATTGCAATAATTGCCTGGTGCGTTGTGTTTTTCCAATCCCTTTTCTCAGAGGTGAAATTAGACCGATGTAAGATAGATCGTTTTTGCCAAGTAGGGCACACGAGCTCACATCCTCGTATCTGCTGATTAGCATATTTTTGCAATCAATTGTGTTATTAAAGCTCACCAACCAAAAATAACTGCGTCTGAAACAAAGGACTAAAAGAAATCTGGGAAATGGGAAATCTTGGGAAAGATTTGGCTGCTTGACATGTGCGTCATAAGTGGTTTAATGGGCTTCACGATAGAATTCATTTAGGCAAGTTTAATTAATGGAGCATGGTGGGTCTTCGGGGATGCATATATCGCCAGTCCAACACTGTTATCATGGACGGAAAAATAACTTCCAAGTTACATGAGCTCAGTCTCATGCACTAGGACTAGTTTCTAAAAACCACAGAATGGTCTTTTTCAAAGTACTGAAATTAAACAAGAGCGGTAATAGCCACATTTTTTCCCAGATGAATTAAATAATAACACCATAATATTTACTTTCTACATGGAGTGCCTTGCGTGACATTATGAAAGCTAGAGAACCCATTCAGAAGTTTAGTTAAACATGCCTGACCTCCACCATATTCCCCACATCAGCGCCATGCTTAAAGGTTACTGGAAATTAAGGTCTCATATGCATACAATACAAAACTCATAGTTCTGCATATTCACACAAAATTGGCAATGAATCAAATTATTCTTTGAAGCTTGTTCTCATGCAGAGAAAGTAATGGCTAATATACATTTAGATATCGCACACGAATACAGTGTATATCAAGAGTAAAAACTCAAAAATTGTCAATTTCCAGTTCAAAAGCAGAATTTCGTCATGCCAAATTCTCCTGCAGGCCTAAATCGGATTATTTTAGTTGTGTAGCTGTTGAAATACGTGTGCGATATAGACATGTAGTAGGTGGAACTTTATTTTAGCTTAAAAGCAGGAATTTTACTAATGCTACCATCCATTTATTACTGTCACTTTACAACCCATGACATAAAATGCATTTGGTAGTTTTCGATACACTGCAGCTATTACGTTAATCAAAAACGCTTAACCTTCTCTTGAGATTTGCTCAACATAGAAGTGATTGGCCTCGATGGAGTTATTAAAATTACTGGAAGTTGAATTTATTTTGATCGAATCTCAAGTGATGTTCTGCACGAGACATTTGCATTCACCCACCAATGGAACAGTTTTAGATCTCATCTGACATACTGACACTGTTGAAGGGGTTGTTCAATAATTACGTCATCATCTTAAGGAAGGGGCCCAGTTAAATACTGAAGAATGATCAAGGATTAAGTGAAGGGAGCGGGTGTATAGATCAATTGATGATCAACAAGATTTTCTTCTTATTCGTTTATGAGTAAAAGTCATCATCGTGAATCAGTTTTTTTTGTTGGTAGTTCGCTTAATTCAACATGTTTAGTCGATAATGAAATGATCATGACAGCTGACAAAGAGTCTGAAAATCCCCAAAAGATGATCAGAACGTCTCCAAATAGAAAGTTAAATTCAAACATGTAATATGAAACCAGATGTAACTTACTCACAACCACCAAATTGCTATGTAAGACGAGGAAGTAGAAGCTATTTAAGAAGAAACATTTAGAGAAAGCATTTTTCGAAGACTAAAATGGAAGATCAATCTACACTTGTAGTCGGTACGTAGCATTTAATATAGTAATATTTTGTACAGCATTATGTAAAAATTGGCTAGCATTAGAATAACAGATAATTTTCCCTGCACTAAAGATGGATTAGTACGTGCCAGTAGAAAATGCGAGCTAAAATGCATATTTCATAGAAAATGTCCACGACGTCCTCACGTTCATAATCCATCGGTGGATACATGTTACGCTAGCCTATACAAATGTGCGAAGATTACTTCTGTCAAGCTATTGTGTCGAAACAATCAATCATCCAAAGGCATTTCTCACAAAAAAAAATCATTCTAAATGGACAATGTAGAGGATCACACATTTCCAGGGGTGTTCTTGGAACAAATGGCAACAGCCATGGGGATACATTCCTAACGTTGCATGAGAAAGCATCCAGCTGGGTTCTGAAATTCTCAAATCCATCAAAAGTACGAGTGTATGGGGTGACACAAGATAGTGGCTACGAGTACTTGATGCCATAGGTTGACAGCACTAGCAAATGAGTTCTTGAACTGCAAACGTTGGTGGAAGCATGAACTCAAATGGATTAATCAGTACTGCCAAAATGGTTTATTCAAGGTTGGAATGCCTGCAGGTTGAATTTACAATGATGCGTTTACATGTAGGCATTATATGCAAACGGTTCATCTGCAAATTTGGATTACTTAGTGGAAGACGTGATAAAAGAATAGAAAAAATGATTGGACGAATTTGTTTGAATAATAAGCAATAACCATGCGATTCGAAACCATTTTTCATGACTGAAAACAGTAAAGAGGTTACCATTTTCTCACGAATTCGGATGTTTGCAAGTGTTCAAATACAGTATAATTATCATATGATGAAGTATTCTTACGCTAATTTTTTGTAATGTTCAGGCACATATCTAAGATTTATCATGACAAATTTTGCGGTTCATTCATATTCATTTCATAAATAATATATGCTAATGTATGCATTCCACATTACTGTAGTCTGAAATCAAATAAATCACATCAGGCACTTGCTGACTATCACACATGTATTTTTGAAAGTCAGATATGTAATGCATGTACAGAATATTAGCCCGCGTTATAAAGCAGCTGTTAATTCTAATATTCCGTACATTGTATATTCATTGTTAACAACTTTGCAAGCGAATACTTCTGAGGAAACATTTTGTGGTAAACTTCATCGCATTGTAGGAGTTTTACCAATTTTCCGTTATGAAACTACCTTCCATTTTAAATATTGATATACATGTACATGCACGAGATGGTGCACACTGAAATTTGATAACAGTTCAAGTCAGTGGCGAATAAATAAAAGCGAATAAACAGAGAAGACTAGCATTACAAAATTTTAATTTTCTTTCCCTTTATTAATATTTGAGATTATTGTTTGAAATGCTAGAAGTGCAATGCCGTAATTGGCAATTAAAGCTGATTGTTGAGTTGAAGAAATAAGCCCAATTACTGAATTATCAGTTATACGAGCTGATGTAACAATGTCTTGCATATTATTTCAGCATGTAGTTAGTTTTCAGCTAATTTATTGTAACTCAACTATTCTCATCACGAAGAATATGAAATTTTTTCCCAGTAAAGTGCACGAGATTGTTTTGAAAATGTGATACTCACATGTTTGCTGACAGATAATTTTTTAACTATTACCACAGCTGTATTGTGGTGCCATGGTGGTTACAAGCGGATAACAACGTACCGTACATAAATATTAACGATTCATTGATGAAAAGTAGGGCCTGTATTCATGGGCCATTTCGCCAAGAGCGATTAAAGCTATTTCATGAACTCATTTGGGAATTGACCACTATCAGTGCCGTAGGTTACATTTGTTTAAGGTCAATTAATTCTGAAAACAATGCTGGAAAAGTAGGTACACGCGATGTTGTCAGCCTTGCGGTGCAAAATAGAGTTAATTCAAATGTGGTCAATTTTACTGTTTCTACTGAAATTCATTAAATGAGGCTAAAGCAAGTTAATATACATGCACACCCATGTAGGAGGGACTGAGCCATTGATGGTTTCTAAATTTGCTAAGAACAACAATTTTATGATTTCTAAATGAAATTAAAATCTACAAAAGTACTATACAACACAGCCATATTTCTTTTGTTTTCCTTTGTCAGACCCAAAGTGTATGAATAACCAAATTACATTACCTAGGGATTAAACATACATGTGCAATTGACAATTGTAGCATATTAATGAAAAGTAAAGTGAGTTATCTTCTCAGCTCGTTTGCATTCATGCAATATTAGCTTAATTCCTATAGTTAATTCTTAATTACGATTAGGATTCGTGCGTAGGTTTTTCTTGATTAGATGCTTCACAAACATTCCAAAAATAAACCGTTGTTTGATGATGCTCAATATTTGTCGCGTTCCTCTGAATATGCTTATATTCTTGATAATTAATGCATTAAGATGGTAAAAAGTCAATATTTGTTTAAGATGGTAAAAAGTAAATATTTGTTTAACAAATTATTTTCGTTTCAGCAAGCTTTACTGTTTAAATGCTAATTAAATTTCGTCCTTTGATGAAGTGTTTCGTACCGGTAATTAAACAGAATCATTGCATTCGGGAGAGTTAAAGTACACATCTTCTCAATTTCGTCTTGAGTTCTTTTTGGTATGTAGGGAACCCTTAGTCAGTGTACATGTTGCCATAAACAAAATTTGGGTACTTGTCCATTAACGGAACTACATATTATGTTAGGGTAGGTTAGGTTAGGTTAGGTTAGGTTTGGTT
>JAQFYZ010001358.1:0-24495 GCA_034695085.1 Cylindroiulus punctatus | reverse complement strand
TGCGCAGGCGCATTAGCCTTGTCACGTGATAATAGCGGGTGCGTGCAAACCGAAATACGATATCCTAAAACTCTCTAGTGTCATGCCATGTCATGTTTAAAAACAGCCGCGCTTTTTCAAACTCACATCATTTCATTTCACATGCACGTAACCAGAGGGCGCTTCGAGCGACCACGATCAGGGGAGCCTAACGCGCGGGTAAATTGAAACAGCTCTCCGATTGGATCCCTACACCACTATAGGTGTAACAGATTACTGCATGCAGTCAACATCACAAACAAACACAAATTTCGTAAATTGCGTGTGTATCGATTACAAATTGAATGCAGCATTAGAAAACCTCCACAATTTTCGTAAGCTGCATGTGCGTTTGTATAGATTACAAATTACTATGTAATAGCAACGTAATATTTCCAAGGTTTCCAGCCATATGCGGTGGCAAAGAAAACTACACAAATCGGTGAGATATTTGCAGTACAATTCTTGTATGGCTTACTAGAGTTTTCCAATGACGTATTCGGCCCAACCCTGACCGACTTACATGGAGAGTTTAGTGCATCTCTACAAAAGAAAAGGGTTGCAAGTGCTACTGTTTGAAGTTGATTTGAGTGCATCATGATTGTGATTTCGAGGTATTTTGCCATATGTTGATAATGTTTACATGCAAGATTTAACGCATCTCACAACAATCTTTCTTACAACATATTATGTCATTTTCACGTGGGTTTACATACAGGATGATCGAAAAGTTATGCAACCCATGGAGGTACTATGACTTTGCCATGGGTTGCGTGACTTTACGATGACGTGGTCATCTCAGATTCAACCTATTTAAACTATTTACATGTACACTGTATATGCAATGTGCAGTGACTTTAACTTTGATTGGTTTCTGGTACCTGTACCTTCAATCCCAAATCGAGTGTCAAACAGGTTTACATGCGCTTACAGTATGTGGGGAAGTTCATTAACTCATTCAATTTTTCGAATTCATTTATGCTTTTTAAGATGGCATAATTGAAGGATAAACCTTGGAATCGGTCGACCTCCAAATTTATCATGAGATTTTATGAAGATTTTATCAGTTATTCTGGGTTGTACATGTACATGTACAGCATGTCGATATGCAATTTTACTCGAGATTACAAAGATCCTATCAATAGCTCAAGATCAAGTACATGTATAGTGTACATGTTCCATGTAGAAAACGGAAAATGCTTTCTTACTACTATCATAAATTATCGATGAATGAAGATTAGGTGTTGTTTTGATGGTGTCTACTCTGGCAAAATTTTCCATGAATTTTTAACGTTATTGATAGTTTTATTTAATCTAAAATATTAGGAAATAAGGGCCTTATTAAAATTTTGCCAGTATTCATGTAGCCTTGATTCCTAGTAGCCATGAAAGTGTTCGTTGACCCTAAACTATACCAATTACGAAATATTACAGCTTGTGAAAGCATGAATTGAATACATATAAACGCACGCGACACCTTGACCCATTTCCCTTACTTAAGCACCGAAAACAGGATTAAATGAATGGATTTAGTAACCGAAGGCATGGTGCCACTTGTTATTTGAACCGAAAAGAGTAGTTGGCTCGCTGGAAAAATTAGTGCAGTTACAGTATGGTATAAATTTTATTTCACGGATTACTGCATGAGTACAATTTTTTGACTTTGCCTACTGCTCCTTGACTATCAGCTACTCATATTTGCATTCTGTTCAACCTTGACTCCGGTCTGTCAATGAGAGCTGATAACTACATGTATCATTTTAAATTGACGCCCAGGCAAGTCACGTTGTTAACCCATTTTTAACCCATTTTTAACCCATTTGGCCCATGCACGGTTGGAAGAAAACAATTCTGTAGAGGCGAAGAGCTACATGTACAACTTGCTGATTTCCAGAGTATAGGGAAATCTCACAAATTCCCAAACTGCGTCAAAAAATTGTTTTTATAAATAATATCACCATGGTAAAAAATAGTGTTCCGCCCTCAAATGTGTACAGTTTTCTCGTAGTTTGATGTTGAAAAATCACTAAAACGGCAGAATTTTGAAACTGTAGTTAAATGGTGGCAAAATGTTGATGACGTCACAACTTTGTGTGAGGTCATACATGTATAAACTGTTCCGCGCATTTTCCACTTTTCAACTATCCATTTGGCCACGAAAACGTTCGTTGATGGGAAAAAATATTACATATATTTGTAAGTACATGTACCAAACTTCATTTTTAACCCGTAAAAAATGTAAGATTTCCCTATTGTCTTCATTTAAATTTTTATATTAGCAGGTAATCCTAAACCAAAACATAACAGTAATGTATTGTATGCTCCATCTTCTTCTTCACCTGAACATCGTAATCAATAAATAAGAATTCGTTAAAATGTACTGTAATTAGTGTGGCAATGTGAGCTTCAGTCACCTAAAATATTGAATGTTAAACGGCACAAAAAAATCTGAGTAACTCGAGTATGCAAACCTGTTTTACGTACCTTTACTTGAGTTGAAATGATATGATATAGATGATAGGTGTTATTTTCGGGTGATGTCTTATTTTTTTTTCATCTTCAAAAATTTTATTAGGCACAAAAAGTTTGGAAACAGGATACATCCATGCCTGGTTATGATCCAACACCCAGTTCCCAACCTTTCGTTTTACTAGAAAAAACTGAACAAAAATAGGAAAATATTTACGATTCTGTGCCAATAAGTTTATTTGACATTTGTTTTAAAGAGTCATTCACTCGGATAATTAAGTTTTCTGCACAAAAAAACTTTTCTTTTTTTACCAGCGATTCTTTGATTTTAGAAAACTTTTTTATGGCGGTGACGTCAATGTTGCCTGTTTAAATCACTGTCTTAATTACGACTTCGTAACAAAATTAAGGGCTATTAATTGGAGCGAGCCATGGGGCGTAGTCGATGATCTAAAAGCTCGACATTTATCCTAAAAAAAGTTCGTATTGGGGCAGAGTCTGAACCAGACTATTTTAGACTATGGCTAATTAAATATAATATGTCAGCTATTGCTTGGAGCTCCAGAAAAAACACGGCCAGTGACAGTAGTTCAATTGTCGTGTATTCTTAATTAAATGTTCTATATTTAGCTTAAAAATGGGCCGAAGTAGTATATCGTTTCGGTGGTCATCAGCTCGTTCACAACACCTCAACCCTATTTGTTATTGTCATTTTCCCTAAAGCAAGTCGTTTTCGGGGGATGAATTGGGACCTATTTTTAGGCAAAAAGGCTTGTTTTGCACGGATATTGCCCACCTTTCGGATCCAATCTATATTCCAATATTGCCGTTAGGCAAACGTTGAAAAGGTATTCTTAAAGGGAAGTCGTGTAAATGGATATTTCGGTGCTTTACAGCAATGTCCGAGCGTGAAGAATGCTTTGTTATTAGCCTGACAGGCACATTTCTTTGGTGAAATAGGGGTGAGGTGAAACTGAATGAGGGTTGGTCGAAACAAAGACCAAATGTCAATGAACTTTTTCAAAAACATATGCATGTACATGTAGTCTGTGGAACATTGCAAGATGTTAAAGTGTGGCAGTAGGTTTCTGGTGGTAAGCTTTCCTTTGAATGCTCCAGAATGTAAGCTTATTGCAGCATCCTATTTGGAAGGCATAGCCAGTGTGCATATACAGATGTACATGTACACTGTAGAAAGTAAAGAAGCTACAAAATTCCCAGAATTTTGAAAGTACAAGTACACCTTACATTCCTGCATGTACGTTGAACTCTCGTATTGGCATTTTGAATGACATATATACATGTAGCTACCCATGCTGAGACGACCTTCAGCATGTACATGTATGTACATGTATACTATACATTCAAAAAAAGCAAAGCAAAGATGGGTTGGGATTATTCATATTCACATTTGGAAATTACAATGAACAGTTCTTACAACTCTTTTAGTTTATGAAAGCTTACTGCAATGGTCATTTACATGTACATGTACGTGTACTTAGTGATTAAATTTTAAAAGGTCTTCTTGTCTTTTAATTACATCTCTGCTTCTCTTCTCTTCCCGTATACCCTTATGAGTGGCTGGTTAGGTCATCAGTGTTTAATAGCTGACATTCCCCTTTTATGATACGAGCCAATAATGACCCAGCTTGGTCAATTCTCCGTTTATAAAAGAGGCCCATTGTTGATGACCCAACATGCAGTAATCATGCACTCACGTTGTGAGGGTTGTTAGAATGTCCATCACAAAAAGGAAACCTGCAGGGTCACATGTGTTGGTTTTATTTGATAGCATCAAAACTGCAATGATGCATTCAATGTGTGGTATGACATCAGCATTTATGCATGGCCCTCATTTTCTGGAAAGTTTGTCATGAACTTGATTCTGTTGCTCAGCCTTCTCTTATTACACAGTTCGAGTTTAGGTCCATGATACATATACTGTATTTATGGTTGTAGGACTGCGCGGCTTTAGTTATGGTATTCTACCCCATGTGCAGTACATGTAAATCGACAAACATAAAGGCTTATAATTAGCCCTTACGAGCTTGTATTTGAGCTCATACTACTGTTCTTCCCCTTATTGCAATGGCCTCAAGAAAAATTAGAACTGGCGTTTATAAAAATAGTAAAATGTCGAGTCGATTACGTGGCACTTATACTATTTTTTTTGTTTCTGAAGGTAATTTTCTACACGAATAATTTTATGAAGTTCAAGGTGAACTCATTGGCGAGTTTTTCCGTTGCTTGTTCTTGACAGAGGACTTCTGTGGCATGTGGGCTAAGACTGTGCTCAAACACACTAACACCGGTTTCATTCGGTTGCCAAAACCGTTTTCGGAATGCAAATGAAGCGATTGGGCTTGCAATGGGTTTGAATTCTTTTTATAAATTTTATTTTGCAAGATACGCATGTTCATGGATCTCATTTTATTAAGTCCTATACTGTACAGTATGTAAGAAAGTGAATTAACAATAAGAAATAAAGCTGATTATCGTTTTATTTATTCAACAGGATGAATAGGATGCATTTGAACAAGAAATTTTCCATTACAATCCATTACAATCATGCATCTGTCCGTATCTCGATTTGTAAAAGTTTGAATTTGCCGCCCAAATACTATAATAGCGTGGATTCGTTGAATTCGATCACGTGGCAACCATGGCAACCGTAGAACGTTAGATTCCATACGGAGACCGTCGATATTGCAAAGGCGCTCAACATCGTTTTATTATTATTGTTATTGTTGTTATTATTTGAAAATGGCGTAAAACATGCTTTGCTTGTTACATGTATCGTATGCAAGTTAGACGACCATTCACCAGGTAATTTTATATTGGCAAAAAATTATTTTTGATGTTTTTTCAAATCATGTACAGTGTACATGTGTACAATTTAGTGATACTCTACTGCATGCAGCTAATAACATGTACATGTACATGTACATACTGTATAGATGAGTCCGACACGATGCGACGGCTAGAAAATGAAACATGGACGTTTGTGCAAAGATCGAGGCGCTTGTAACTTTTAATTTATTACAGCTCCCGTGCTTTAGGTACAGTTTGCATGAGCTAAATTCGAAGACTGGTTTTGCGAACTCCAAATGAGTCCAGAAACGTTCTCAATATCAAGTACACTGTAAGCGAAAGTGCCGCCCCCATTTGCCACGGATTTGCTGTATGCAATTATGTAAGCAATTTATCGAGAACACACATTTGACAAAACCTGACCTAACATTAAGGGTTTACTCACCTTTCAACTGATTGGTATTCAGTAGCCTACATAGCTCGATTGCGTGGTTACTTTCCTTTTTGAAAGTCATTTCAGTGGAAATTCACGTGTAACCCATCTAATTTCGATGAAAAGAGTTTTGTTACACATTTCTTATCGAAATTAAGCCTAAGAAATGGAAAATTCCACTTAATCTGACGTGACAGCACATAAAAAAATAAACGGTTTTAGTGCATGGAAGACAGGAACAGGCACAGTGGGACCAATCACAGTGTGTTATTTAATACACTTCATTCTGGTTTATATAAAGGTCCATCATCTTATCACCACTTTTTTGTTTATTACTTTATGCAACAAACAAGTCGTTAAAGAAATTTTATCTAATAGTGACCAAATATCGTTCAATAGCTTTAAAGACCTTCGCTTTAATTCGAAAGCTAATGTTTTCATTTCATTATTTTCTGAAACGAAATACATATACATGTATACTGTATAAACAACAACCTATTTTGTAATCATGAAAACCTAGATCTTTACAATTTTTTTTTTTTTTTAAATTTTCTCTGGAACTTTTATTTTTACACATATTAAACGCCTAGTTTAATTGGCATGCATTGCGTTACGCATACGAGCTAAGCTTATAGCGCTATAGATAGCATATGCATTTGCCTATTGAAGTAAAGCTAAGATACATGTGCATGAACATTTTTGAATGGTTTGACATGTTTATTTATGAAAACATTCGAAATTTAGAAAATGTGCTATGCAGAAAAGGGATATGCGTTTATTTCGAAAACATGTGGAAAAACATTAGCTCTTCTACCCTTTTCACTATTCGTTCTTCGTGACCTGTAATTTTTTAAGCATATATTTGCAATGGGGAATAACTTCGTGATCACCCTGTAGAATAACCCTAATTGTTAATTTTCCACACGTCTACATACTGTAGAAACTAACTTTAAAGAAAGTAGGGAAATGTTATAAAAAATTAATTTGCTGGTCAAAGGGTCGTTATTAGTTACAATTGTTAATGAGAACTTTAAAGGCCTAGTTACTATATACTCTAAGAGGGAGATTAATCTAAAAACTTTGGATCATCGATCGGACTACATGTAATAACCAGTTGCACTAAATTGACGTGACCATGCAATGTACATTATGACGTCTTTTGTTGTCGTTGTACGTCATTTTTGTACGTGTTGGAAAGAAGGATGACGCGAATTACCAAGCGATTCACGTCATAAATCACGGATGATGTGGATTTTTGAAGTTTTATGGATGCAAATGACCTCCAATCAACGTCGTTTTCTGAAGTGCTGCTGCTCCAGACATTTGGGAGGGGTTTACTGGGGTTATGAACGCTATAATGTACATTTATATTAATATATTTGACGTCAATAATGGTCTTCTTATAATGTGCATGTACATGTATGTCCATGGCATTAGATATAAATCGCACATTGCAAATTGTTAAAGAAATTCATCCGGGGTTGTTGGGGGTGTCATTTCCATCATTTCCAATGATGTCACCACTCAATGAGGCGGTTTACATGGAACGGAAGTGAAGTAATTTTAGTTCAGGGCCATGGTGAGCCTGTGCGATTCTAAAAAGTTTTGCATTGCAAAATGTAAGTTTTTATGCTGTATTAGCACTATTAGGCCTGGGTAGAAAGAAAAAAAAGCTAATAAGGAATCAGTTAGAGAAAAATGAATTGAATATGACATGTTTATGTTGGTACGACGAAAAAAATTACTGGGCTAATGTGTTATCAAGCCTTGTTAAGTTATGATGCAGATTGAGTCTAAATATACATGTAATTGTGCCAGACGAGATCGTTTGATCTTTATTTGCCAGTGCGTAGCCAGTCGTTTACAATGTCACGGCTAAACCCGTCTTAAAAAAATATTGATACCATTGAGGGTTTAATGAATTTCCAGTTATACATGTATGAACTGAAATCAAATCACTTGGTTTAATGGCTTAGTAAATCAATAATATAACTCTTACTGCCCACAAATATGGGACAAAGTGAAAAGTCTCGTATCTGATATTTCAACTGGCACCATCGTAACTGCTCAGGCTTGGGCGACCAAATTTCAAGGATGTTTCTTGAGGTGACAGACCTACAGGGCTCAACCCCTTTTTCTCAGAAATGAATGTATCAGGCGACATCTTAAACCAGAGCAGAAGGCCTTATACACATTGGTGTGAAATTTGACAAACCACGGGCTTTTACAGGGTGAAAAAGGGTGGGCACCACGGAAATTGGGCTGACTGGTCAGTTTTCGGAGACAAACTGACAATCGTCACAAATTGGCTTATAGTTCATGTTTTGTCAAAAAAGTGACCACTGACCCAATGACTGAAAGAACCGCCTTGTGCCAGACTTGTGCAGGTTTTATACATGTACATGTAGAATCCTTTAGGGTCAGTGAACCGAATCCACTTTACACATGGGGAATTACTGGTCTGTCATCTCATGACGTTAATTTAAATAGCCTATGCAAGTAATATAACAAGTCATATTTAGATACCAATTTTATCAGAAATCGACTAAGCAGTAACTAATCTGTAAATTCTACTCGGTAATTGTGTAGAATAGCCGACTATCAGCTATTTGATTAATCATTTAGCAGAAGTTCTCTTTTAAAAAACCTACACTTTAATTTTTCTTTTTTGAACCATTTTACCTTTCATCTATTTGACAGCTCATCAAATATTTTTGAAATACTGTGTTTAAATACTCGAAAAATAGATCGCTGCAGCTCCATTCTAAACGTATACAGTGTATACAAGAAAAAGCCTGAACATTTTTGCACAAAAAAACGCTACACATTTCAGGTTTCTACATGTACATGTGTTTCCCTGTATAAAACATACTCTTTGCAAGGCCATTAAAATTCTCCTTGAAGTTACAATTTAAACTACAACACGTAAATGTACAGTACTTTTAAACTCATGGCAAAATGTAGAGGGGGAATATACCATACATGTATGTGTATTTTTTCTTAGAAAAGCTTCGAAGGAAGGAAGGAAGGTATTTGAAAATAAGATTAGGGCTTTCATTTCAACTGATTTGAGTGAAGCATGTTACGTTTCTATTGGTCCGTGAAAACCTGAGCTGAATTGGCTCGCAAATAGCCCGTGGTTCGAGTGAAACCTCATGAGGTGGACCTCTGAATAAATGTGCGCGAAGGTTAACCACCGCCTTTTCTAGGGTCAATTCAGGTGAAAATGGTTTTGCTTGAGATCGTAAATCTGTTGTTTTTTTACTTCTGAGGGTTTCCAAAACTTAAGAAGAACATCAACAGGGCTAAAAATAATCTTACAAGGTTGAGGCCAATGTCCTGAGCAATATTTGAACTTCTAAGACCTCACCTGGGTATAGCCCTCACAGGCTAAATGCATCGAAATCGTTCATTTCATAATATAACCCAGCATAAACAATTATTTATTTTAAGAAAAGGAAAGTAGAAGACCTATTTGATTTTAGACTGTTAGATTTCTTTGTGTGAGCTCCTGCATCGAAAGATAACTCATTATCCGGGCAGGTGCCTTGATAAAAAATATATGTCAAAATGTGACGAATTTGTGGGGTGAGATGTAGTTTTTTTCGCCGTCTCAAACTTTTTTATCTAACGACTTTCAAAATTATTTTTTTTTTAACCTGAGTGAATAAACGCAAAAAATTGGTTGTAAAAAAGAGGACATGCACCCACTTTCTTACACGTTTTTGTCATCTTGAAACTAGCCGTTACTCCTTGGCTACAGTCTAGACAATTCAGGTTTTAGCTATGGATGTGTTGGTCTACCTGTTAGCCTTGAAAGGTCCAAAAACCTTTGTCACTTCTAACCCTACACACGTGAATCGGTTAAGGGCCATTAAAAAGCTCAATTCACCTCTAAAGGTGACAGGTAACTACGTGTCCCAAGGATTTGACCTGCAATCTAGATAGCGTTTCCTAGGAGGGATTTGGCTCAATGGGTTATTCACACCAAGATTCAATCTTTGGTGCAAGGCTATGCTCCACGAGAGTGCACTGAGCTGTGGTCCCGTACATAGAGCCAAAGAGCTACATGTACGTGCACATTGTACAAAAATGTGCTTACTAATTGTTACATGATCTCCTGTAGCCTCAATGTGGCATATACTTTCAAACGTAATGTAATATAACACTAGACAAGTCTATATTACATTACGTACACACTCACTCTGATCATAACGCTTATATATTTTTCAATTCTTTATTCGCCTGGTGTATGCAAAAAAATTGTATTAAAACGTTTTCATTGTACTTAAACAAATGCGGATGGTGTATTACCAAAAGTAAAATTCTGTTGTTGGGAAAAGCTGACTTTGCTTCGACGTTTTTCTGAGGAGGACCATACATGATTTGTCATACACGCCTGAATTTAAAGTTTTTGCATTGGATATGTGATAGCTGTGACAGCTGTCGCAATTATCTGTTTTCTTTTTCAATTTGTTGTGTGCTTTTTGTGTAAACCTAACCTAAGCTAATGATAAACGTAATTTTTTTTATTTAGTAGTCCAACCGCGTGGCAATAACTGCGAGTTTTTTGGGGAAGCCCACTTTTTATAGTGCCTATGACAGAGCAGGGCGTACATTATACATGTATATGTATAGAGCATGCAGTCTTCTTCAATTCCTTGAGCGGAATTTATGAAAGTGTTATCTTCTTTTTTGATAAGTGCATTCTAGTAGTTCTTGCGATCTTACATTTTTCAAAGTCGATTACCATTTCATTTCACAATTTAGGCCATACGCTAGCTGTAGGCCCGTAGCTTATCATCTTGCTTCCTCTATGACATGTACATGTATATTAGTGTGACATCTACCACATTCTAAAAGCACGTGAATGCAATGGTAACAATCGAAGAAAAAGAAGGATGATTCAAAATTTCAGCAAACATGATAATATCGTGAAATATTTTCATAGTACATTGATCCCATATATTCCAGTCCATTTCTTCTTAGAAATCGAGTGTGATTCACTGCATGTAAATCTTATATAACGCAATTAGCATGCAGTATTCGTGAATACAAAACTTGTTTGATCGTATCCCTTCATCCTTGTTGTCTGCTTCCAACTGGTCAATAGAAAATAATGTACTTGATAAAGGCACAACTACTGCCTGACGTCTTACCCTTTATTTACTCCATGCACTGATAGTAAAAAAGGGAGGATAAGAAACGATGCGTAGACACCTTGACCATGACTTCTAACGTCATAGCAAACTTTAACCAGTTGATGCTGGAAAAAACAACAAAACTTTTCCATTGAATCCCGTTGGATTTTATGACCTGAGAGGAAATAAACATTTGACGTAATGCCTCAAAAAGTGTCGGGACGTACTGCTGAGCCAGTGTCTTTGACCGGGAAATACGTATTACACTTATATAAGCCTTTCAAACTTGTTTACAAACTGAAAACCAAAGTCACTTTCCCTCTCCTTGCAAATAATTCCATTGCTGATTTAAAATACTAAAGTTGGGCGTGCTCATAGTAAGATTACCATTGTCTGAAAACACTGATTATTTATCGGTGTATTTTGAATTGTCATTTGGTCATATTTTTTTAAATCGTCCGGCCAGTAATTTCTTATGATGGACAGCCCCAACAATATTCTAAAAAGATAAAACGATAAAATGCTATATGAAGAAAATTTAAAAGTGGTAAATAGGATCTTTCAGCTTGCTATCGATTTCCCCCAATGCCATATGAAATGTAAACAGTATCGATATAAGCTTAACATTAATTATACCGTAATTTTTTTAATTCAAGGAGTTTACGAAGTTTCTATTTCATTGCCAACAATTATAATCCTGACAAGATCATGGCGAATTTATGTACGTGTTTCTACAATTCTATTGCTGTTTTTCAAATATAATTAAACCTGCACATAACAAGATGGCGCATTGTCTAAAAATATTGAACCTGCCCATAACAATGAGTTAATGAACTGTCAAATAATTTAAATTCATCCATTTAAATTCCCCATGTACATTCAACAGATTTTATCGTTGCTTTCTACATTTTATTTGTCTGGCATTTTCAGACACTGTTGGTCATGGACACGTGCATGAGGACCTTGGTCTCAATTTTTTTTTTCAAATTTTAGGGCACTGACTCGAAAGGTTTTGACACTCGTATACGTGCACCTTATAATAATAAGAGTACGCTTACTCTTGACAATGACCGTTAAATAACATGCAGCTACAGTACATACGTGTACATGTTGTGTAGAATGTTGGTAAAATGGTTTAACTTTCTCACAACCCACAAATCTAGGACAGTGCATAAAAAGTGGAAAGAAAATAACAACCTTATTTTTTACGAATAAAGAAGAAAGTATTTTTTCATATCACCAATTAAGATTCATGCCGTAACTAGTTTATCGGTACAATGTACTCATCATTTTTTCCACACATTATACAAAGCAAAGTTTGTTCGAATTGAAGGATTTCATTTTTAGGTTTCTAGATTCATGACCCATGTACGATGGCCATTTGGGCGAAGAAGAAGTACATGTACTAACTGTTAATATTGATCTTTTTGGTTCAACCTGTAAAGTTCTGCAACATAATCAGTATAGGTCGAAGTGCACTTAACATTATACATGATAACTGATAAGAGATTGAGGCAATGGGAATGAGTTATATTTAAATGTGTTATTATAGGGCATTGATTTCATGCCCTTTAAATCGGAACAATCTCCTTTTACAAGAAGCATTACGATAATGATCGTAAGCCGTTTTTATTGACGACATCTTTTAAGTGCCTTCAAAAATCTTCAAATGGAAAGTGAAAACTGTATAACCAGTTGACATTCCAGCACATACTGTATATATACAATTGATATATATGTACAATGTATATACATTGTATTATCAGTACACTCATGTGCATGTATATTACATAAGTATTTGCTTTGAGTAATTAAATCCATATTAAATCCCCCAAAACAAAAAAATAACGGCCTTAATTTCATATGGAAACGTTTGTGATGATACAAACACACAACAGTTAAACAATTCCAGTTAGAAATACTGTCAAGAAAATATAATGTTATAAATTATGTAGAAATTGTGTGATAACAAACTACAGTGGTACTCAAATACTATAATAGCAACGTCATCTCTACATGTATATGAGATAGTTTTAAGAGATTTCTAAGTTTCCATATATCTGATTTATTAATTAGTGTGAACATGTTGTTCGGTTCATGATATATATTTATGGTATATAATTTCAATATCATCAAATGTGCACCAAGTACAATATATATATTTCAATTACATGTTCAAGAAGGACACCTGTCTTAGCTGTAGCACTATATACTTTCATTTACATTTTGTGTTCTTTTTTAGTTTTTATTTGTGTCTAACCCTAGGTCCCTAGCTAAACAACCACAAATCAATTTTTTTGAGTTGCCCACCACCAGGCAATCACTGCCAGCCTTCCCGCATACATGTGTATGAAATCCATTTTTAAATATTCAGCCCGCTTTTGTAAATAAATACATGTCAAATACGTGCACTTTTTCTTATCCAATAACTTATAACTGTCATTTTGCTTTCCTTCAAGTAGTTTTTGAGGTAATAATTTGTTCATATCAATGTTTCCATGATACAATTGTATTTCTTGTATATATGGTAAAATGTATTTCTTGTGATTATCGCTTATTATTATTATAGCAATACGTTCGAAACTCATTTGATCAACCAGCATAATTATGCTGTAATAAAACTAGAAGATCTTATGAACAGATGATTAAATTATAATAACCTATTAACGACACATAAAAATAGCAACTCGTTCACGGAAAATCTAACTTAAAAAATGCAATGGCCGTTATCTAGTGAGGATGGCCTCATTGCGTTCATTGACTTCTAAAAAGCGTTACAAGGACAAAACTCACAGCTCGCAATGCATTTATCATATATACAGTATACAATTTGTACTACGATCTACGTGTATGTGCATGTATGAAATATAATAGGCTTCCTACTCACGGAGGCCTTTGATCATTTATTGGTAGCATAACATGTATATCAATTGACACTCGAAGCATTGCAAAATGTACTTTCGAACCGAGAATAGAGGTGTAATCCAATTTCGTATAAGTACACGTCTAATAAATTAATAAGTTAACGTCAATATCACCGGCAAAGCATGGGATGAGTATTGTGCAAATCAAAAAGTGATTCTATTACGATCACTGTTGATAAACATAAAGCACTCTATCATGAAAATAGGTCAGTGGGAATATCATATTCTGTAGGAGTTAAATTCAAGAAATACTCCTTTTACCGTATTTCTAGGTCATCTTGAATTTGAAGATAACATTAAGATAACTTTCACCAATTAATGTTAGAAACCATTTTTTGGAAGCTACACAGCGTTTACGACATCCTTCTATGAATTTGACTGTTTTGAGTGGTTTCCTTTTAATTTTCCATCACATGCAATTCTGCTAATTAGTAATTAGGCTTCAAAATTTACTTTCTTTCAAGATGTTCATACTACTGTACACATAGTTTAGTGATTATAAAAAATACACTAATGCAGTATGTCCATTTGTTGAATACAGAAATTGAAAATTATGTTGTACAACATGTGTGAATGCATGAATATACACTGTATGTATAAAACTTGTGTTTCATTTACATGTACAACAAAAAGCAATGTACATGCACATGTACATTCCAATGATACTGCATAAAATAGCAATAATTAGTCAAACATACTGTAACAGGGTTTACAATATCTACATGTATGCAGAAATCATATACATTTTTGACATTCACAACATCTGTCCTGTTCATGAAAGTATGATAGATCTCAATTTACCCAATAACTTCTCCCAGATTTTGCATGATTACACCCAATTACAAAAAAAAGCAATTGAATGCAGCAGGGTTCATTTCCAGTCAGAAAACTTGCAAAACAGGATGCAAATTCCTGCCATAATCTTCACACATTTTTGCGAAGTAAGCACGCGTTCCACTGGGAGTAATTCCCGACGGCAGTTTTGCTGAAAAAAAAATCATTTAACCATATGTATGTGGAAAGGGGTGAGTGACCACTGGGTTAAGCGACTTCCGCACATGACCCCTTATTATGGTGTTTTAAGTAACCACACTTGCCTTGCATTCAGGCAGGTCCTATGATTCAGGCTAGTAATCCTTAAAAACCCTGGAATGTGGGTCCATTGAAGTAATGCATATGTAATGCGGACCAAGGACCAAGGACCCTTTCTGACTTTACATGTCTAGAGACCAAGTCACTTTCACTGAATGCAATTAGCTCCAGGGCAATTCTCTCGGTTACCTCTTAACCTCATCCATCATTTCAGGTGTAATAACCTCCATAACAAAAAAGATTCCAGAATTCCTGAAGGAAGATCCATGAACTTCCCTTTTTATAGACCGTGCTTCGAAACAGATATGTACATGTACATGTTGGTACTGGGTTGACCAGGTTAGCTTTTTTTGAACCACTTGCCTCCAGGCAAATTGCCATACAGATAGTCGAAACTTTAATATTTTGGTTCCTTTTGGGATACTCGATTTTATAAAATGTGCCATTATTTTGATGGTTGTCTGCACTTGAGCTACAATTTTAAAAAGTTAATTTGCAATATCTGTGTAGTAAACCATTGATTTATAAAATTAACGTTGGTAATGGAAATGATGTGGTAAATCAAATAAAATTTGTTTAGTGGTCTTTAGCCTCATTTTCCATGCAGGGTTGGTCTACTGATAAGCAAAATGACTTCAATGGCAACCTATACAGCTGCTATACATGTACACTGTACATGCAGATTTATTCAGGCCTGCATGTATATGCAGTACAAAAAAACTGAAGCGAAAAAGCGTACCTGCATTTCGGTTTCATTTTTTATACGTTTCTAAATGGCCCTTATGATTAACTCTGTATAATGGAGATAAGGGTGAGCACCGACTTTCTCTTACAAGTTTGGTTTTAATCCCCTCCCCCAAATTTTTTACCCACATATCCAAAACTCGGTAGACACTTCCTATTCATAAAAAGCTGTTTACGACTATTTCTGTCTACCTTCAGGTATTTCCTCTGACCCTTGGAAGTCGTTGGCTTTGCTAACAATGTTTTTTTTTTTAATTTTCTTGGGCTCACGTATGCCAGTGAAAATTAAAAAAAAGAGAGAATATGTGCAAAAAATGCCAGACATTTTTTTGCTTTGTAAGGTTTTTGCCTTACTTTTTTATTCAGTTAGGGGAGTGCCATCACTTGCATTTTCTGCGAGATACTGTTAAATGCTTTATTAAAAAAAGTGTAACGTTCGATTTTTGAAAATTCGTTTGCATTGCCTTTTAGTGTTGCGGGGCATGCTATGTAATTACTTGTCGTTAAATTATTGGGGATTTCTTTGTTATAACCAAAGATGCATAAATGGCAATTATTCAGATTAATATTTTGTGATCTATTTCACACTCATGAACAATGCGGTTCATATATTTCAAACACATCACATGCACGTGTCATCCACATTGATGACGAGGCTATTATAAATTTGATTTAAAAACAAATTG
This sequence comes from Cylindroiulus punctatus, assembly GCA_034695085.1. Classification (NCBI taxonomy): domain Eukaryota; kingdom Metazoa; phylum Arthropoda; class Diplopoda; order Julida; family Julidae; genus Cylindroiulus; species Cylindroiulus punctatus. The sequence goes on along the minus strand of JAQFYZ010001358.1, from coordinate 8,177 downwards.
TATTTAAAATTGTTTGCAGTACATCTACAATATATAAGTATATCGTATATAGGTGCAATAGGTACAATGTTACAATATAGAGGTATCAATTCTCCAAAACTTTTGGAGCATATTGTACATAATCGAGATGCACGGTAAACTGACATGAACTGATAACTACTGAAACTTATATATTCCTATTTCATGCGAGATCAGAGCAAATTTTCTAGAATAAGCCATTGACAGGCAATTAAACTTTTTCCTACCGTCTTTGTTTAAATGCAACACCGGTAACTTATAATCCATTTCCGTTTGACTTCTGTATTGTGTTATGCAAACGTATAAGGATAACCAATAAAGTAGGGTAGATAAATAGTTCTTTCTTAGCAAACGCCAATTATTTACTTTCTTACCTTTGGATCAATATTTCCATCACAAGCGTTCATAATACACTCCATTCTGATGCACTCAAAGTGCATGCAAGTCTTGACTTGCATTCAGTAATCCATACTTATAATAGTCATGTTTGAAACTGTGCACAATATTTAAAATGAAACTTGTTGCGTGGGATGCTTTTTATGTATGCGAGTGCTGCAGAGAAACGGTTAAATTTAAAGGGTTGCTGGACACGTGTATCTACATGTATGTGTACGTGAAGGATTTTTTTTTTTACTTTTTGCGTCTTCTAAGTGACCTGATTTATAAAAACATATTATCAATTGAGGGTTTGCTATATCTATATGGCATATACATTGGGGTTTATATTCCTTGATATAGGCTTAGAGATTGCTCTTGTCTTCATATTTAGGTCTATCATGATAATCCGCTCAGGCCGAATTTAATGTCGTGAGTGAGTAAGCGATAGACTATTTAGGCCTACTGTATATCGCACGAACCCAAATAACCTCAGCAGTTTTATTGAAATGATTGCAAGTTACAGCAAAAAAGCTACTACAGCTCATGCGTAACTGATGAAATTGCAAGTACTTTTCAATGAGCTATTTTATGTTTCATTCAGTTTTCGCAGAATTGATATTCGAGGCAGGATTCCAAACTAAAAACAAAATAAAATAGCGCAATAGCAACCCGATTGCTCGACTCGTAAACAACAATATCATCATTCCGAGTACAGTGTACATGTATATTAAATGTGTTTTCTTCTGTTATAAACTTTGACATTTTCTGCATAGAGTGCGAGTCACTGAATGGGATTTTTCCATAGCGCGTTGACGACATCTCTCCGATGTCCAGCTTCATGGAATTTCTTCGTAATTCGTACGTTTCCATACCTGTGCGGTTAAAACCAGTTAAAAAGGTAAATACGCTATTTGCAGGCATTGAAATCATGAAGCTGCTCACACCCTGCCGGGTGAAAGTGACCATAGAAAAAGGCGCGCAAGGTTACCTACATACCGGTTTCTCTTAGTTGCATTATAATATTCAGAAAAAAATGCCTCCTTCGAGGCCCCCACCCACTGTCGGATAGGCTGCATTTCGAGTGCACCACACACAAACGTTCAACCGTTTCCTCCGCCCATCGCCGCTTTTTTCTCTTATGACGTCAGTGTGCACCAAGGGTTCATCAGTCCTCTTAACGGGGTCACTGGCAGAAAGACGAATTTACATAGATGACGTGATTTGCTATTGGTCAGAACGTGACCGCACTTCCAAAGGCGCATCCTTCCCGGCCTATATAAGGGCGACCGATTGCCACCACTGACATACAATCAGACATCTTCTGATCAGCTCAACAAGCATCTTCCAGCTCTCTTGACACAACCTCGAGTCTCAGTCCAGACTCCTGCACTGCTTAAAAATCAAGTTTTCGATAAGCCGATTGCTATTCCACTCGACCATGGCCGTCCCAAGAAGTCTGTCGCTGGTCATCCTCGCCATCAGCGTCGCATCCGTATGGTCCATCGCTCTGGAGAGCGTTTCCAGACCCACTGTCAGCACCACGTCCGGCACCCTTCGAGGGGCTTATTCTGACGTCAACGGCCGTCTCTTCAGCAAGTTCTTGGGGGTGCCCTACGCCCAGGCCCCGGTGGGCGCCCTGAGATTCCGCCCACCCTTGCCCTTCCAGAGCGTGGGCAAGGACATCGAAGCCGGTCAGTTCCAGCCGGCTTGCATGCAAACGCACCACATGCGAAAGCTCATCTACCGTCCACTCCACGAGAACCTCAACGACACATTCGTAAGTGAAGACTGTCTCTACATGAACATTTACGTCCCCGAGAACGTCGAGGCCTCCAGAAATCTGGCAGTCATGGTGTGGCTGCCTGGAGAGGGCTTCGACTTCGCCTACGCCAACCAGTACGACGGCTCCTACCTGGCCACCCATGGCAACGTCATCGTCATCACCATCAACTACCGGGTGTCCGTCTTCGGCTTCCTCAGCACCGGCGATGAGCAGGCCCCGGGCAACCTCGGCATCAGGGACCAGGCCCTCGCCCTCCAGTGGATCCAGAACAACATCGCCCAGTTCGGTGGAAACCCTGAAAAAGTGACCGTCTTCGGACGCCTGACTGGCTCAATGTCCATCGCTGCCCTGATGGCCTCCAACGAGATGGAGCAGCCCAGAGGCAACCTCCTCTTCACCAGAGCCATCCTCCAGAGCGGCGTGCCCCATGGCCAGTGGGCTTTCTTGAAGAATCCCCTGCCGCAAGCCAGATTTCTCGCCAAGCAGGTCAACTGCGACCAGAACACGACCTCCGATCTCGTGGCCTGCCTCCAGCGACTCCCAGCAAGCGTCATCCAGGGATCCGCCTTCACCGTGCCCACGCCATGGCGACTGACCATCGACGGAACCTTCCTGACCCAGACGCCGCAAACAGCCAGCCTGCCCAAGGTGGACGTCTTGCTGGGCACAACCAACCAGGAAGGCTCCATCTGCCTCATGAAACACCTGGTGATGCAGACCGAATACCTGGAGAAGTTCTTGGCTGGCAACCTGACCAACAGCGAGCTGGCACACCTCATCGATATGCACATCGACGAGTACTACAACGATGGCGCCCCTGCAGCACCGATGAATTCTGTCATCAGGGAAAGGTACTCCTGCCGATCCAACCCCAAAGACTGCGTGTCCAAGTTCTTTTCCTTCTGCGGCGACATGTTCAGCGATGCAGCCATGATCCAGTTCGCCGACAGGCTGGTCGCCCAAGGCAACAACGTCTTCCGATACCAATTCGACCATCGTCCGAGCTTCTCTTTCTATCCAAAATTCATCAATACTGCTCAAGGTGACGAAGTCGTGTTCGTCTTTGGCTTGGTCGAAAGTCCTAGCCTAGAAAGAGCCACCAAAGCAGAGATGAAGCTCAGTCGACGAGTCATGTCTGCCTGGTCCAACTTTGCGAAATCTGGGTAAGTTTCTGATGGAGTTTGTCCACATTGGACTTGCCCATGAAAATTCCTGGAAAGGAATTTGCGTGCCAATGGCAGGTTTTTAATGTTCGATATTGCCTTTCTTTTGCAGAAACCCCAATCCAATCCAGAAAGACTTCGCCTGGCCGTCCTACAACCCCAAGAGGGAGTTTTTGGAAATTTCTACCAAGATGACGCCGCAATCTGTCAAGATAACCTCTTTGGCAAACGAAGATCTTTGGTTCAACTTCTACAAAAACGAATAAGCCCACGGTCCAAACATTCCATGAATTCGGGACGATGGACGACGAGCTCAACATGCAAAGTTAATTTGCTGTTGAATCCGACATTGACGAAGTAGAAATACCAAACGAATCTCTCTCGCCTACGAAGTTGCCAGACAACCTCAATTGCAAACTACACGTATACTATTTTATATCCATTTTGTACATCCTTCACCAAACTCCCAATTTCGGACAAACTCGACAAAGCACGATTTTGTTTTTGATTAACTTTCTCGAAACGCTAACTGCCCAAAACATTTAGTATGCATTTTAGCCGCTATCCTATTGTGTTCAAAGTAGATTTAATTCGCTGGTTACTAGTCACTACAACGATCGCACGATCACTTGCCAGTATTTAGGAGAGGTACCACGAATTAATTAGATGGAAATCTCTAGATTGCAGTACAAGTTAAGTCTATAGCGTTGTTTCGAGGTAGTTTTATGATAATCGTTCTATTCTTAGCCAACTTTAGTAAATTTGTCTTAATTAGCTCCGAAATTTTAGTGGCTTAGCTTATCCTAAAGCTACTGCAACTCATTCTGTTTAATTGGTTACTTTATGTATATATTTCAACAAGCACGAATGTGTTCATACTGAACATCTGAGCCCGCCATCAATGTATATACTGATGCTCATCTCTAAGTTTAATTTATATTTTTCCCTTTGCCTCGCCACATGCGTGAATGAATGAGAACTTGTGTTCATTTCTTAGAATATAATATATGTCAATTATTCACTCTCGACAATCTTGCCAATGTACGTTTTTAAATAAACTTAGTTGTACAATTTTTATTTTTTCGTTTGAGTGGAATTTCGAGTTTAGAATCGACATGAATGTATTTTAGCAAAGCTCAATGCTTCTGCTTCTATACCAACAGTGGTGACATCTACTGTGCATTATTAGTAGATGAACGCTATTTTAATGCATTAATACTTTCATGCAGTAATGCATTAAAATAGTGGGAAAGAAATAGTTGCAAAAGAAAGAATTCTGTCTTTTGCAACTATTTCTTTTTACGATGACCAGGCCCCAGGCAACCTCGCCCTCCAGGTGATCCCGAACAACATTGCCCAGTTCGGTGGAAACCCTGAAAAAGTGACCGTCTTCGGACGCATGACTGTCTCAATGTCCATCGCTGCCCTGATGGTGTCCACTGAGATGTTGCAGCACACACTCCAGGGCAATTTACCATCGAGAGAAATCCCAATCCAATAAGACTTTGTTTGGCCGCCCTACAACCCCAAGAGGGAGTTTCTGGAAATTTCTAACAAGATGATCCTTCAAACGGTCGTGGCCGGGGTTTGAACCCGGGTGTCCCGAATGCAAGGTGGAGGCAGCGTTCATTGTCTTTCTTATCTCTCCTAGAAATGTTGTTACATCAGCATTGTTACAGTATCAAGGTTCAGTATACTGTAGACATAATGGAAACACTCGCCCTGATGAGTAAAATAAGAGGTATCTCAAGACGTTCAACAAAACGAGGCGATCTGACCGATGCGACGCGTGACGGCTATAGTTGCACTTTAAAATAAACATTTTGAATTTGGCGCGGTTTTTGAATACCGCGACGTATTATGGGTAATTCGATTCCGGTGCATTGTGGGATAGCTCGCCCCCTGGTTTCACTTTGCCAGTTTGGGTAAAAGTGGAGACGGCGGTGTATGTTCCGCGTTTAGTTTGTTGATGAGTTAATTGTTTTGAGTTTATTTCGTGTGTTTTAAAGAAGCAACAGCAATAATGGAGGATATCTTTCATTGGTGTCGCGAGGGCAACGCGTTACAAGTACGAGTGTGGCTGGACGATACCGAACATGATATGAATCAAGGGTAAGTACGATGGTATACCATCCCAAATAGAATCTGTAAGTTTGTATACCAGTGAAAGTTGTTTCAACTTGTAAATTTGACGCAAAGAAACGATTCGTGACCTTCATTATTAACTGTCACACAATTAGTGATAATTGAGTAATGTCTGATGTCTTCAGGATTTATTGCAAGATGAGTAGTGTAAACGATATTGTAAAAATGTTTAATCTTTACGAAGGAACGATAAAATGAATCTGAATTCAAGCTACTCTAATATCTCACTTTCATTCTCATTCCATCAAAGTCGACGGGTTTCTACATTGACATTTGATAATCGTTCACTTCCATCTTTAGTTGAGGGTGTATATTCTCCAGCTTGTTCTGGGCTTGGCTTGCCTGCAAGATGCTGTTACCAAATATGGGTATCCTGCGTGAGTCGATTAAAGGGAATCGCCTCCACCGTTTGTTTCGTATGCTTTCTTGCCCTGATTTCCTCCTCAGTAGCCCACGCGAAATGTAGACGTTTTAAGTGGGCAAACCTGTCAAGAGAATGTAGGTTGCTTAGGTAATAATAAATGCAGCACAGCCCTAAATGTAATTTTTTTGTAGGTCCCCCTCAAAATGGTGAATATGGATTAGCCTGTAGAGTAGGAAGTGCAGAAACCTCTGAACATAGTTGCTGTAAAACTTCCAAACTCCATGGCCTGCAATAAGCCATATTTGTTTTGTAAATTTCTAGTTATATATTTCTGTTAGGGCAATGCTAAGTCTTACTACGTATACATATACAAGAACTAATATCACCAAAAGTAATTTTTCAAAGAATATATTGTTCATATTTTAATTGTTTTGACATGGTAACATCTACTTCCCTGCTTCACAAACTTAGGCAGGCTATATACCCAAAATTGGGTTGATGTGGTTTTTCTTTTGGTGATGACACGACTCGGAATACACATTAAAATTTACTGTAAGGCAGTCTTTACACTGTTTGATACGGTAACGATTTATCGTGCACAACACAAGAGTACAATATCAAACAACGATTATCGTTGCGGTAACGACGGGGGTGATCGTTTGCGACTACCCCTGGGTGTGAAGTCTCCGGTTAGGTAACCCCTGGCCCACCCTTCCTTTGACCTAACCTGACTAACCTATTTGACCATCGTTTCAGAGTGTATTACGTTAATGAAGTGTTATATCACCCTATTTTATCTCTTTGACTTTCCTCTACCCAACTGATAAATTACTTCATGGATATAGTTTTATGCGGTATTAAATTACCAATCTAACTTCAATGGTCGTTACTCGGCTATACGCTAAATGGTAGCTACTGGAACAAAAATCGGTGTTTCAGGCGACAATTACAATTATTGGCAATATGAAATTGACCGTAATGCTGCACGTTATCTAAAATAATAGAAATGCTGGACTGATTTTCAATTATTTTATCATTGTAGCGATGATCATGGATTTAGCCCACTCCATTGGGCATCCAAGGAAGGACGAGCCAATATTGTTGAGACTTTGATTTACAGAGGGTCACGGGTTAATGCTCTTAACATGGGTGATGACACGGCGCTGCATTTAGCTGCAGCACATGGCCACCGCGATATTGTGAACATGGTAAACATGAAGACATTTTTCACCTTAATGAAATACTAGTTATGTTTTAATGCACATAGCTCTTTTTTTTGTTAGCTACTCCGGCACAATGCTATCATTAATGCTGTCAATGAACATGGGAATACGCCATTACACTATGCTTGTTTTTGGGGTTATCAAGCAATTGCAGAAGTAAGGTTTTATTGAAATCTAAACTATATAAAATCTAACATCATGTAAGCTGAAAGCTTTTTTGTACTTACTTATTACTAGGATTTAATGAATAATGGTGCTCTCCTTTCCATTGCCAATAAATTTGGAGAAATACCTTTGGACAAATGCAAGGGTCAAATGGCAAAACGTCTCCATGGTAGATAATTTAAATTTTTCGATTTGTATTAGGCGTTTTTAAGAAATTGTTTTTATTTAGGAATTTTATTTTTAAGAACTCGCTATTGAATTGGGACAAGATATGAAAAAAATTCCTTACAAGGACCAGAGTTGGAATGGAACCAAAACTAGAAGCCGTAAGTAAGAAAAACTGCTTTTTAAAAGTGAAAATGCCTGCGAACATTGCAAACTGAAATTTTGATAGTCATTTGTTGACTTTATGATATACCTACAGTAGAAATCGTCTATAACGACATAGGTTATAGCGACAAACGTTCCATCATAGTTTGGTTCTTGATTCTAAATCCATGCTAAAAAAAATTGGTTATTACGATGATTTCATTCAGTTATAGTTATGTTAATAGACATAATCCGGTTTTGACTATCAGACATAGCGACCAACTGAATAGGTGGCCATTTGTGGTTTCTGTGAATGATTGCTTCGTGAATGTTTTGGAAGCCGGGAAGTGGGATTGACCATATAGGGAATGGAGGAGAGGAAAATATAGATGCAGCCGATTACAAGGAATTTTTGTATAACGAACAGAGTGGCTGGTCCCACCACTCTGGTCCCGGCCAAAATGCCTATACCTTTCATGTATTAGAACACCAGTATGACGACTCTGGCGCAGCGGTACGACTTTAGTGAAAACTGGGGAAGTTAAGCAACGTTGAGCGCAGTCAGTGGTTGGATGGGTGACCGTTCATTCTGCTGGCTGGCCACGGGTCAACTCAGCCTTCCATCCCTT
>JAQFYZ010001357.1:0-24516 GCA_034695085.1 Cylindroiulus punctatus | reverse complement strand
CGCTCTTTCGATGGACCTTAATTTATCATATGCATTTCCACAAGTTTTCAAATAGTACCACCGATAAAACGTTACTCCCTCAATGTTTAAAAAAAAACAAAAAAAAAATATTTGGATATGTTGATCAGGACAGGAGAAATTGAGTTTCGCAATTTTGTGCAGGGTGTCCCCAAAGTCACGACGCACTTTGGATGGACCTTAAAACACCCTGCGCATTAGCATTATTTTAATCTAGGCTTCCCTTCGTTGTTTTTGATCCTATTTTTGGGAGGGGGGTGGATGATGAGCCTGTGACGTCACCCTCGCTTCGGTAATTACTGGTTGCGCCATTAGGCCGTTGTTGCATTTGTGCGATTCAAAAATCGATGCTCGTTCATTCACCAGCGGTGGTCATGATGGATGATAATGCAATTTTTCCTCCCAGCCAGAAAAATATGAAGCATCTATAATGAGGCCCAGCGCCATTAAAAGCGTAAAACGCATCGGTTGCTGTTCATGTGCTGCTCACTTCGATGAAATCAATAGAGTTTGTAAGTAGGAGGCGGATATTTAATCCTACCATTTACCAATCAAAACACCTCTCAGGTTCGCCGTTTAGTTAGCGCCTGGCAAGAAATGAAAAATGGCGGCGAAAAAAAAAAAAAAAAAAAAAAAAAAACAGTTTCCGCTTCCCTAATGGCGCTTTTTGCTATTGATTGGGCTCGATATGGCGCTCATGGCGTCCCAAAATTTCGTCGATTAATATGTCTCCATCCCTGTAAGTATTTTGGTTGATTAGGCAGTTACCACTTTCTGGAAAGTCGGGAAAAATGGATAGCTTGCTATCATTTTTACAACATCTTTCAAATATGGAAGGTATGACGAAGTATTATTTAGAGCTTGGAGATAATCGCCATTACATTGGCGTGTGGTAAATTTCACGTTGTTGTAAATTTAACCTGTTAAATTTCACGTGTTTAGGCCCATTGAAAGTTCGTTGTGACTTTGGGGACACCCTGCACAAAATTGCGAAACTCAATTTCTCCCTTCCTGATCAACATATTAAAAATTTTTATTTGTAAACATTAAGAGGGACTCGCGTTTTATTGGTGGCACTATTTGACAACTTGTGGAAATGCGTATGATATTAATAAAAACGATAATGCTATTTTTGACTTTTTATTTTGCTTTATGGGCGATAGATGGCAGCACCTGCTGTCTGAATGGGAATATAAGAGATCTAGAGATCTCTGCTAAGAATTTGGAGAAAATCTAAATACGAAATGTCTTTTAATTTTATATAGTCCAGGAGCTGACTATTAATATAAACTTCGAATTAAAACATGTAGTTGATATGTCCTTTTAATGTTTGGGTATCTTATCAAATTCCAAATATTTGTCCAATATTGACACCATAACATTGAAAGACAGAAGCAACTTGTAGTATTGTGGGAAAATGATTGAATTTTAAGTAACATTGAGAACATTGAGAATATTGAGTAACGTTGAGAAACTATAAGATGTTATATTTGATATGCATGTGTGAACAGCATAGTTTTGTTCTTCTTATTACTTGAAAAAACATATTTTTTACAATTTTATCCAATTCGTTATACAATGTTGATGTACATGAAGTTGAAATGTCCATTTCATGTTTGGGTATTTTATCAAATTCCAAGTATTTGTCCAATATTGACACCATAACATTGAAAGACAGAAGCAGCTTGTAGTATTGTGGGAAAATGATCGAATTTTAAGTAACATTGAGAACATTGAGTAACGTTGAGAAAATATCAGATGTTATATTTGATATACATGTGTGAACAGCATGGTTTTGTTCTTATTATTATTTGAACAAACTTAACTTTTAAATCGTAATACAATGTTGATGTACTTGCAGTTGAAATGTCCTTTTCATGTTGGGATATTTTATCAAATTTTAAGTACTTGTCCATTAATGTACTTGCTTAATTTTAAGGCTATTAAAATTCAGCTGAAAGGATGGCTATGTATGGGCTGCTTCTTGGTTGGCACGTCAATATTTTCTTACCTTTGAATGTTTGTCTGATTAGATAAAATCGATGTAACAGAAATCCAAAATCGTATTTGTGTTCTAGACGCGCAAATATAATAGCGTTTTGATTTGCGCTTAATTGATTAAAAATCATGCACGTACTTTTCATGTTTTCGTGTTGCGTTTTATTATTTTTTTTCACTCGATCATACATCGGGGTTGATTAGGGGGATTAAAGAGGGTGGGGTTGCAACGTGAACACGATACGAAAGGCCCTAGGCGGGGGAGCCAAATAATGAAACGATCAGTTTTATTATTTTTTGCGTGCTCATGTTATTGACAGTAATGTCAGAGAAATAATGGCTCTGGTTTATCTGCTCCTGCTCCATTTGCCACCTCGATGTTGTTACTGTCTGATGAAAAAAATGCTCGTTTAATGGACGACCCCTCAGCCAGGCTGGGGTCAAAGGTGAAGTCCATCCCCAGAATTTGCGTGTGGTCAAGCTAACCCATTCGTGCATTTGAAGTTTGAATAATTTTATTTTTAGTACGTAATTGGACCAATTATTCGCTGCTTTTGAAAACGCCTGTTTTTAAGTTTTTTTTTATCAACATCAACTTCACATTTTCCGATTAATGGTTTTTTTATATCGAGATTGCGTGCCGGTCAAAAATTTCTGGATATTGAATGGTTGGAGTAACTATTTTGTGTGCGCAAAATGTAGTTTGCAATATTATGTCAGTAATTTAGCCTGGAGTCTCCGAATTAGGTGGGTTGCTAAACTCAACTGGCTGAGCATACTTTAAAACTGCCTTGTGTTTATAAACAATGAACGATAAATATAACATTTTTACATTGATATACAGGCATGCCATATCAGGGTTCATACGCACCTGGAAAGTCAGGGAAAGTTAGGGAAGAGCAAAATGGTCAGGGAGAGTCAGGGAAAACTACGTTTTTTGCTGTAAAATCAGGGAAAATAAGTTTTTTCGACAAAATAAAATTGAAAAATAAATTCCATCCCAAAAAATACCCAAAAAATTATTTTTTACATGTTTATTAATTATTTTGAGATTTCTGCTGACCATTTCCAAAAGTTATATTAATAAACATTATATTTTTCTCATGAGCAGGTTTAAAAAAATTTTCTACACGATTGATAAGTCAGGGAAATTTACTTGGGTTGTAAGGGAATGTCACGGAAAGTCAGGCAAGAGCAAAATGGTTAGGGAAAGTCAGGGAAAACAACGTTTTTTGCTGTAAAATCAGGGAAAATAAGTTTTTTCAACAAAATAAAATTGAAAAATAAATTCCATCCCAAAACATACCCAAAAAATAATTATTTACATGTTTATTAATTATTTTGAGATTTCTGCTGACCATTTCCAAAAGTTAATACATTGTATTAATAAACATTATATTTTTCTCATGAGCAGGTTAAAAAAAATTTGTACACGATTTATAAGTCAGGGAAAGTCAGAAAAATGATTTTGTAAATTTAAGTATGAACCCAGAATATTATGTCAGTACTTTAGCCCGGTTGGCAGGTTGCTAAACTCAGCTGACTTGGCATAACGTCATACTGACTCTAAAACTGCCTTGCAAATTTGTCTTCGCATCGTGTTTTTAAACATGATACAGCATTTTTTACACTGGTATATGTCATATGTTAGCATATTTAATCATCAGGGAATTTTGTTCAAATTGGGAAAGTCAAGGAAGTTTAAAATTGCATTTTGTGAAGAACCTTGTTACGGAATGTTATGCAGTATATGCATCCTTGCAATGCGACGTATTCATGAAGTACAAGCTGTAGTTACGAGAGAAAAAGTCCTTTGACCTTTTGACCTTTTGGATGGTCACGTGATCAGGCTGGCTGTCGTTGTCGCATCTCGCATTAATAAGACATCCATTGCGGTTTGTTTCGTTTCTTGTCAACATGAAGGCTCGCTGTCCAAACGGATTACTCGGACTTCAGTAATAAATAATGGTCAGTCAAGTCTGGAAAATCGATAAATACACAATTCCATTTGAATGCGACTGTGGAAGGACTTAGCAGAGCCTGCAGAGGCCCTTGCGAGGAGCCCTAGGCCTGGGCCCCTGCAACCGTTGGTACTAAACATTAATTGGCCATAAATGCGTTACAACCCGATCAACTCAGCCATATTGCCTGTTATTTTTTCGTGAAATTGGAACGGATCCCATTTCCGGTCAACTCGGGTTTGGTCCAATTGATTTCGACCCAAACTGATGCTCAAATGTCGCTAAATTGGCCCCTGACATGCCAGAGGACTACCCCACGTGTTTTACTAGTTTAGTATGACCAGGACCCACGTCTTCATGTCAATTTCATCGTTTTTTTAAGGAAGTGGGCTCAAATTGCAGCGATTGGCCTGCCTTCGTTATTGGCAAGAAGCATTCAATTCAATACACCCACAGTCAGCACCTGAGGTGACATGTGGTGTGTTGCCCAAGTAACAATTGTTACTGCAAAATTTAATATCACTGGAAGTCAAATGAACTGTACAGAATGGAAAATTTCAGCGACAAAATACATGTTGATAAGTAACAAATGATGAATTACATAAGAATGACAGGCCACCTTAGTACAAAAATGGTAAGGAAAGCTAAAAGCAAAATACACATGTTATGTACAAAGAAATTAAAAGAAATGAAAATTAACTGGACTTAAAATGAACTATGCAGAATGGAAAATTTCAGTGACGAAATAGATAACTAACAAACGATGAATTACATAAGAATGACAGGCCACCTTAGTAAAAAAATGTCAAGGAAAGCTAAAAGCAAAATACACATGTAATGTACAAAGAAATTAAAGTAAATAAAAATTAACTGTACTTAAAATGAACTATGCAGAATTAAAAAATTCAGTGACAAAATAGATAAGTAACAAATGATGAATTGCAAGAATGACAGGCCACCTTAATACAAAAATGTCAAGGAAAGCTAAAAGCAAAATACACATGTAATATACAAAGAAATGAAAATAAATAAAAATTAAATGGACTGAAATGAACTACACAGAATGGAAAATTTCAGTGACAAAATATATGAGTAACAAAGGATGAATTACACAAGAATGACAGGCCACCTTAGTACAAAGATGTTAAGGAAAGCTAAAAGCAAAATACACATGTAATGTGCAAAGAAATTTAAATAAGTAAAAATTAACTGGACTTACTATACAGAATGGAAAATTTCAGTGACAAAATAGATAAGTAACAAATGATGATTTACAAGAATGACAGGCCACCTTAGTACAAAAATGTCAAGGAAAGCTAAAAGTAAAATACACATGTAATGTACAAAGAAATTAAAATAAGTAAAAATTAACTGGACTTACTATACAGAATGGAAAATTTCAGTGACAAAATAGATAAGAAACAAACGATGAATTACATAAGAATGACAGGCCACCTTAGTACAAAAATGTCAAGGAAAGCTGAAAGCAAAATGCACATGTAATGTACAAAGAAATTAAAATAAATAATAATTAACAGGACTTACAATATGGGTACCATCGACGTTAAAACAACTTGGGAACATTCCCTAAATCGCGTTTCTCTCATTTTGTACAGTGTATTAGTCGTTGTTATTCCTCCGAAATATAAGATGTACAATTTCTGTTGTCCTTCACATCAATTGTCATTGAAAATATCAGTCTTTGGATGAGTTGGTGGCCCTTTCCCCGCTGCCTTCCATTTGTCTGTAAATGCTTTATGTTTAGCTATTTTTGGTCATAAGTGAGGAGAGGAATTTCCTACTATTTGTCCTTACATCCTCGTTGCACTTAATTTACTGTCTGCTGTAAGGGTGGCTGCTGTAGCAAAGTGCTTTCGGGTGACTTCTTCACAGGGGAATGTCCATTACTGTTCGGCGTTCATTTCGCAGCCATTGAGCCACTGATGCAGTTCAGGAATTTAATAAAAAATAGTTTTATTCAATATCTTTCATCCCTTGTCACACACTTAAGCGTATAATGGCAGATATTTCATACGGGATTTTGAATTGTTGGTCGCTCAAAGCCAACACAAATGCACTTCTTTCGCCACTTTAAACTACGAGGGGATAAAAAGTGACCAATGGTCGGCCTTGTCCACTGCCCTGCTCTTTTATCGTATGTCATTTCCAATTTTATTCCGAGGCACTCTCCAATAATTGATTATGAAAATAATTCGGTCAACTGGTTATCCAGCTCTATTGCCAATAACTGATGGAAAAGCCAACAGTGGTCTATTTGTTTTAGGTTTATACAGAGACGATCAAAAAACATGTCTAGTTGTTGATTGTTTTTGTAGATTCTATTGTTTTGACTTGTATTATTTTTCCCAGATACATACATGGTGCTTTGTATGTGCATGCTGTAAATATCATCGTTGATTAATCGAACTATGTGATGTTGTTTTACACAACTAAATCTGTAGGTGCTATTTGCAACATTGTGCTGTAAAACATGACCTTTAACAGCAACATGTAGCTGTAAATTCATGGCAGGGTTCATACGCACCTGGGAAGTCAGGGAGAGTCAGGGAAAACTACGTTTTTTGCTGTAAAATCAGGGAAAGTCAGGGAAAATAAGTTTTTTCAACAAAATAAAATTGAAAAATAAATTCCATCCCAAAAAATACCCAAAAAATAAGTTTTTACATGTTTATTAATTATTTTGAGATTTCTGCCATAAGTTGATATTAATAAACATTATATTTTCCTCATGAGCAGGTTTAAAAAAAATTTCTACACGATTTATAAGTCAGGGAAATTTACTTGGGTTGTCAAGGAAAGTCAGGGAAAGTCAGAGAAATGATTTTGTAAATTTGAATATGAACCCTGCAATGTGATGCTGTTTTACACAACCAAATCTGTAGGTGCTATTTGCAACAAAGTGCTGTAAAAATATGACTTTTAACAGCAACCTGTAGCTGTAAATTTATGGCAGGGTTCATACGCACCTGGGAAGTCAGGGAATGTCAGGGAAAAACAACATGGTCTGGGAGAGTCAGGGAAAACTACGTTTTTTCCTTAAAAATCAGGGAAAGTCAGGGAAAATAAGTTTTTTCAACAAAATAAAATTGAAAAATAAATTCCATCCTTTGGGGATGGAATACGTTTTTACATGTTTATTAATTATTTTGAGATTTCTGCTGACCATTTCCATAAGTTGATATTAATAAACATTATATTTTTCTCATGAGCAGGTTTAAAAAATTTTTCTACACGATTTATAAGTCAGGGAAATTTACTTGCGTTGTCAGGGAAATAATTTTGTAAATTTGAGTATGAACCCTGTATTTATAGATTCCATTGTTATGACTTGTATTATTTTTCTCAGCTACATACAGTACATGTATCTATGCATCATCGTTGATTAACCGCACAATGTGATGTTGTTTTACACAACCAAATCTGTAGGTGCTGTTTGCAACAAAGTGCTGTAAAAATATGACTTAACAGCAACCTGTGGCTGTAAATTTATGCAGATAATAAGCACTGTGAATATACATCACATGTATTACAAGACCACTTGTCATCACAATGTTCTGTAATAATGTCCTTATTTTTTACAGTGCTGTGTATCAGATAAAAATCTGTGCAATTTCTTAAGTAATTGTGACTAATTTTTATGTCTTTTTGCTTTATAGGTAAGTCCACATGTGTCTAATGTCGATCGCAGTGAATTGTGGGTGAGTTTCGATTGATGATAATTGATCAATGCTGATGTGCACACAATTGTAAGAAACAAATATGATTACCAATTGCGTATTGGGAATCTTCCAAAGATTCGGAACCTTATCCCAAAGATAGTTAGTGCCCCATTAGACTTTTCTGAGAATTTCTGCGCAACGTTTCTCAGATTTATACTTTTCTGTAAAAACGAGGACGAATTACGTTATATGCCCGAAGGTTTTTAACAGTTTTTTGTCATTTACTTGCCAGTGGGTGGGGAATTGGGAAACTCTTTTTCCTCCGAGTAGATGAGGATCGAAAGCCGTTTCGCAGAACCCCTGCGTTTTAATTCGCCATTTTTTTTTTCTGCAAAAGCCTCATTATTTTTTTATACCACTTCTTTTTTAATGCTGCTCTCCGCTGGAATTCCATTGAAACAAAAAACAAATTCTGTAATGTCGAGAAACACTCGACAGGAAGCCACTCTTTTGAGTCGAAATACTTTCTGGCAGATGGGATATTATTTCTGTTGACCAATCTGTGGTTTGGCACTGGCAACTAACCATTAATTGGACAGAAATAGATATTTTCTGTCCTCACATATTCCTAGTCTTGATGTCAACAAGTTCCATGCAAATTCAACAAGTTCCATGGTCACCAGTCAGGTATGATGTCTAAGATACAGTCAAGAACATCCATGACTGGTTTCATAAAACCAAAATCACATTCTCGGATTTACGAAACATATCCAGGAGATTCTCAACTAGGTTGATAGACTAGTTGTTGGGCATTGTGTAAATGCATTGAAAAATTTAATATAATTTCGATAATTAGCACGCTATAAAGCGGTGTTATGTTTTTAGCATGCCACTGCACATCTACGTCATATCTTATTCAATCCATTTGAAGTGAACTCAATACCTACAATGTATACAATGTACCCAATTTAATCGGTGGTCATTATTATCATAGTTAAATTAATTTCTTGAGGCTTAATTAAGGTTGTCCTTTGTAAGAGTATTTCAACGTCTTAATGGGATGCAAATAAGACTTGTAATATGGATCCGATTAGGCTCGGATTTCTGTAAATGGATTTTATGACAGGTAGTCAGTTCTTTTATGATGGTATGTCTGATCATAAGATATTAAGGCCCATTGAAAGTGCTTTTTTGCAATTGAATTTACCTAATTTTGGACAGATAAGATCATTTCAAATGAAGCTAAATGTTTTAATTCGAAGTTTATATTGATAGTAAGTTCCTGGACTATATAAAATTAAAAGACATTTGGTTTTTAGAATTGTTTCAAATTCTTAGCAGAGATCTCTAGATCTTTTATATTACCATTCAGACGGCAGGTGCTGCCATCTATCGCTCATAAAGCAAAATAAAAAGTCAAAAATAGAATTATCGTTTATAGTAATATCATATGCATTTCCACGAGTTGTCAAATAGTACCACCAATAAAACGCGAGTCCATCTTAATGTCTACAAAAAAAAAATATTAAAAATATGTTGATCAGGAAAGGAGAAATTGAGTTTCGCAATTTCGTGCAGGGTGTCCCCAAAATCACAACGCACTTTCAATGGGCCTTAAGTAAGTAAGGAGTTAAGGAGATGCAAATAAGGAAATTGAGGAATAACTCTGACATTGTGAATGTGATATTGCAATAATTCGTATAAAGTGAATTCGCGAGTCGTACAGGAACTTCTGTTGCATGTTCATGGTGATGGCCCTCATGTCTGATGGGTGTTATAGCGAAGGGTGGCGGAATTAATTGTGGCTGAATTTACGAAGTGTCGGTGTCTGACCGCGATGCTGTTAGTTTTTGGAAGTTGATGGCAATGGACCTAGGAGGCATGTCGGTTTCTGGGCGACCAAGTTGACGAAGTGCATTA
The DNA here is from genome assembly GCA_034695085.1 of Cylindroiulus punctatus. NCBI lineage: Eukaryota > Metazoa > Arthropoda > Diplopoda > Julida > Julidae > Cylindroiulus > Cylindroiulus punctatus. The sequence continues at coordinate 14,939 of JAQFYZ010001357.1, read as the reverse complement.
ATTGGGTGGACAAGGGTCATCCGTTAGGAGTTGGTCCACCCCCTCCTCCCCATGTTTCTGACTCTGTCGTTGACGTGCCTCGTAATTAATGAGCGTCCAACCCCCTCAGCACGCGGTCATTCGTTGATTAACCTCCCAGAATTGATATGAAGACATCGGCGATAAATTGGATGGTTTTGCCTGCGTCTACTACCAATTACGCCGCAGCGCCAGACACAGTTTTTCGGAAATAACAACCACCATCAAAGTGTTGTTGCTCACTTGCAAGCATTTGCATTCACTGTACCAGTGGTGTTCAATGTAGCTGCTTGCTTTTTAAACGACATAAATGGTATAAGTTCATTTCGACAATGAAGGAATTGGTGTCTGCCACAACATGGTGGTACCCTTTCAACTTAACTCGGGTTAATGGACTAGACCCCCCTACCACATGGTACTAAAAATACTGACAGTAGGGTACTGAGTTGTACTGAATTGAATTGAAGTTGGCATAAGTTGGTAATAAACTGGTGTGCAGTGAGGACTGACTGATGTAACTAACAGCTTGACTACCACTGTATGTAAATGTGCGGCAAATCTGATATATATTTACTGCATGTATGTTTTTCTCGGTCAGCCAGTGGTCGCTGTTATTTATTCATGTACAAACTCATTTATTCAAAGCAGGCTTAAAATGCATAGTCTTGTTGGAGTTATCAAAACTCACCAACTTGACTGGTCATTATAAACGATTAATTCCATCAATTCCTTTCATCACAGTTATATATCATGCTGATGTATATATGCTGATATATGACTGTGATGAAAGGAATTAATGGAATTAATCGTTTAAAGTCTTGTTGGGCATTATTAGTTCAAAAGAACGCGCAAATTCAATCACCAGTTGCAGGACGTGTATTTGGCAATTGTCAGCAAGCATAGTGAAATGTCAGTTTACTGCTAATGCAGCAACAGAGCTTAAGATACCTTGCTCTAAGAATGTTTTCCAGTCCTGCAGGTTGACCCATTTCAAGTACCTGACTTGAACTTGAGTAAACCTGATCTGAGTTCTGGCAAAGGGTGGTTTTAAGACGTTTGATTTCGAGTACCTTCATGACACAACAGAAGCAAACTTAACTTTAGTTGACCACATGCATTCTTGCAACCTGCCCGTATGGCATGCATGACACTTGATCCGAGTAACCTTGTGCAACTGCAAGGTGAGTTAACAGATGCATGCCAATGCATTCATGCAAGTTTACAAGATGGCAGACAACGTGCTGAATATGATATATCTGGTGATTCCCACTCGGATAAACCAAATTAATCTGTGAATTTTGCAACGTGATTTAGTCTAAAGCGACTTGGACTTTGAAATTGTAACTGTGAGGTTTAATCCCCTTCTTGTCTTTAGTAAACGCCTCTTGTCTGTCAATGTCATAACTTTAGTGGTGGTGTAATGCCATGAAGAGTACCCCTAAATGACTTACACCACGTTTTCAAGCAGTGATGTGTTGCATATCCCAGCTCATACACTCTAAACGGAAAAAGTACAAATGTTGAACCTTAAGGGTACAAATTTTTTGAAACTATATACACACCCTATGGGTACATATGTTCATTGCATGTGTACCTTTGACATGTGTTCCTAGTGGTACGTTGTCTAACTTGAGGTACAAACATTTAAATCATTTCATCCCTTTGGGTGCATATTATCATATATGGGGTTCATCCACAAAAACTGCATTTGTACTTTTACGGTTTACAGTGTACTCAGTTTTCATCAGTTTTTTTTATCGACAATGAAAGGCAGCAATATGTCAGTGTGACGGTTTGCATCGATGTGATAAAATACTTGGTACTTGCCAATAAACGGAACTACCTGTTATGGTAGGTTAGGTTATGTTAGGTTAGGTTTGGTTAGGTTTTTTGAGCGTTTATACCTACCCTAACCCTACCTAACATAACCAAACCTAACATAACCAAACATAACCTAACCTAACCTAACCTAACCTAACCTACCCTAACATAATATGTAGTTCCGTTAATGGACAAGTACCAAATACTTAATCAGACTTGCATCCAGTCAGCCCTAAATGTGGCTTGACGTTGTTGGTGGTAGATGGCGCTCCCGCCGCGGGTGATCCCGGCCGCGAGCGCCCCTGGCGGGCATCTTCTGACTCCAGAGGACTGATGGCGATGACATAATGGCCAGAGTTTCCAGAGCTTCCTATCGATTAATGGCGCCCAATTTGAGCGTTTCAGCAGCCGCCTTTCCTGTCTGTTGTACATATATTTTTTATTTCCTCCCTTCATCCACCCCCATAATTTCCTCTCCGCCCCCTGGCGGCTGGAGCGCCGTGGCCTTCCACCATCCCTGTCGCTGGCGAATGGCCTTTCCCTGCGCTTTTCCAGAAGCAGCCATCCCGGCAAAGGTGTACATGACGGCAGTCCACCGTCTAATAGCTCATCACTGCTGCGTTTGTTGCCATTCCCCGTAGTTTTTGTGTTTTTTGGTGTTTTTTCCCATCTTTTGCAACCAGCTGGTGGGTGTGGCTGCGGCACGTTGACATTTTTTTAGTTTTTTTGCCCCCCGAGTGTCGGTCGGACTCTGTTCTGCTGTTCTGCGAGTGGCTCCTACTGTCTCCACCTCTGTCTGCTCTCTTGTCTGTTACTCTTTACTGTCTTCTTTCTGTCTGATTTTCCGTGCCGGGCTTTTTCGTTGGTGGCTGTCTGACATCTGTTTGCCAATTGCCATTGCCATTGCCACTGTGGTTGACAACCACCACCACCACCAATACTGATACCTTGCTCGGTGCTCCTTGTTGGTTGGCGACCTGCCCCCATCGCTGGCTCCACTGTTGGGCCCCTAAACCGATTGTCTTCAGCGCAATATTTGTGAATGGTGCCCATCACTTGGCTGCCATCCCTTGGTGGAGTGGAGGCCGCCCACGTGGAGAGTAACATCACCAAGCCCGGGATATCCATTGCCCCCTGCCTGCCAGCAGCCGTCTTTGCTGACCCTATTTGGACCTGGGCTGCAACCCAATTCATGGTAAAAGTCAAACATTTCATCTTTAGATTCTTCTTTCTTCTTCTTCTTCTTCTTCTGCTTCCTCCTCCTCCTCCTAACCTTCTTCTCTTCTTTGCTCGATTTGCTGGCGAAATAAAACTTTAGGTTAGCAATCCTTCCAATCCAACACTAAGCCATCTCCAATGAGAGATGGACCAGTTGCAAACTACAAGGGGTGAACAAAAATAAGTGACACCTGCTTTTGTAAATTTGAGTATGAACCCTGGAGTTACCCTCGCCATCAAAGGTGTATGACTAAGAGTTCATAAGCTTTTGAAGCAGCAATCACTGGATGGAATTAATGCTGATTGGACGTTGATGCTTGATGACCCTTTAGGCAGTGACGTCAGTTTGATTGCTGGCCATTTAGTTTTAAAGCAATGTCGTTGACTTGTGAACTGCTGTCATTAGGTGTGTTTTTTCCTGAAAGGTGATGCCTTTGTTTTTTCGCCAGTTTGCCAAGAACTAACTAAACCTTTAGATGAAAGGTTGACACTGTTTCCATGACCTAGAAATCATTTCATCGTTTACCAATCACTTGATGTTCCTTGTGCAGCTGATAGTCCGCTAGGTGGCGCTTTCAAAATGTCGAAATTCTTGATTCTACTTGTTTAAAGATGTCTGCTGTCCACCACCAAGCATGGTCTGGTATGGAAGTGATGGACAGTTTTGTTAGTCAAACTTGCACATACACTATGCAAATGTGGGCTTCACCTAAAGGCTCTTGTGCTGACTGTGATTGTCGTAGTTAGGCAGCTAAATTATTTTTAAAAAAAACTATTTTTGGTTAGTTTAGGGTAGACAAAGCACAAAAACCTAATTGGATGAATTGCGACAATTAGGGTACACTGTATGTCATTGGGTTGAGACAATAGATTTGAAGCAGGGCGTTATTCGAAGTGTACCCCTTCTTGCTTAATGATTATACCTTAACTCTCAAGACGTGAACCCTATGTTAAAGATATCGCCGTCTGCTAACTCGTTGCCAAATTTATGGGAGCAATTTTATTAGGTCGTAAATCGAAAGTAGCTTCAGACGACGTCAGGAACACAATGCACATTGTGTTTTTTCATTCGAGTTGCCATTTGTATGTTCGCTCGTAGTGACATCTTGGGGCAAAATGTGTGCCCGATTAGCTGAGGGGATTAAATTATTGAACAGTAGTCTGGTTACGTGAATAACACGTGAACTCACATGCACAAAACCTAGATTTTTGGTTCGATGGTGAATAAATTAAACCCGAATTTTCCGAGAAAACCACGTCCCATATGATGCTCAAAAGTAACAAATAAAAAAATGAAAATACAAGGCTGATCTCGTTTAAAAAAGGATTTAGATCGAGAAACGTTTCCACGAAATCGTGTCGAAAAACTTATCTCGATGGTGATGCACTTAGTTATCAGAAAAAATCGCCTGTTTTCAGATTTTAAACTGCAATCTGTCAGGCTGATAAATCCGCTATCCATCGTCTGCAAAATGTGCGGTTGAGACAGAATTCCGAATAAAACAGATGTTAACTTAAATCCACATCAATATACAGTTTAACTTTAATGTAATCTGTTGAGAAAGTTTTGGAAATGCAATACTGTCTCAATGTGTAGGTACTGGTAAAAAATGTGGATTTGTTTTATTTTTTTATTTTTTTATCAGAAAATGCTTTTAGGGTCTTTAGGAATCTACTTATTTGAATTCTGCATTAGGTTAGTTAATAAAATGTGTCAAACTTAAGTTTTCAACGCTAAAATATCAACTTCGTCTTTAAAAATATTTATGAAATTATTGTAATACACAAAACCAATACGTTAAAATATTGAGAAACACTGAAGTTCATTTAAGAAAACAGCAGTGACCATGTCGTGAAACAGTTTTGATTGCAGATATTTTTACAAAACTTTTAACACCAATGGGTCGATTAATATTACCTTTAAGTTTAAGAAATGCTTGTTGATCGTTATACGAATTGAAAGACTAACTAAAATAACTCCATATACTGTACATGTACTATACTATTATGGTAAAAAACGCAATTAAGGTTTTTTCCACTTACAACGTTATTGTTTGCACCCCCTCAATAGTTTTTTCTTTTATTTTTATATTTGCACCCTCTAAATAGTTGATCTTTTATTTTTAATTTTGCACCCTCTCAATAGTTTTTTCTTTTATTTTTAAATTTTGCAACCTCTATATAGTTTTTACTTTTATTTTTAATTTTGTAACCTTTAAATAGGTTTTCCCACTTACAACGTTATTTTTTGCACCTCTCAATAGTTTTTTCTTTTATTTTTAATTTTGCAACCTCTAAATAGTTTTTTCTTTTATTTTGAATTTTGCACCCTGTAAATAGTTTTTTCTTTTATTTTTAAATTTTGCAACCTCTATATAGTTTTTACTTTTATTTTTAATTTTGTAACCTCTAAATAGTTTTTCCCACTTACAACGTTATTGTTTGCACCTCTCAATAGTTTTTTCTTTTATTTTTAATTTTGCATCCTCTAAGTAGTTTTTCTATCATTTTAAATTGTGTAAAATTCATGATAATCCAGTGAATTAACCAGGATTGTTGAATTTTGACAAGAGTGAAAACCACAAAATGCATGTTAGCGAATAACAAGTCAGAGTACGTAAAAACATCGTGATAAATGTCAAAGATCGGGTCACTGTGGATTACAATGCTTTTCCAGCGGATTTCCATGTGTTTTGCCACCTAGGTCGTTGTTTTATCCACGAGGGTCTTGAAATTAATGTGGCGCAGGCCATTTCAGGTCATCTTTAGGAGGTCTCTCTTAACACGTATATTAAAGCCATAAAATCATCCACTCGAGGTTTTACGACTCGCTCTACGAGCATTCTCGACTTAAATATATTAGATTAAAGCATCGGAGACCGCGATTATATCACTTTAAAACAATAAGAAGCTCTGGCCGCCAACGTGGTAATAATAATAATAATAATCATAATGATGGCATTGTGAGAAAATACTCAACGACCGTTTCACCTACGATGGGCCAGCTGTTAATAGCCAAAGGTCAGTTGTAAAATCGGAGATGTTTGGATGGCCTGCAAACACTGGCTTTATGAGCATCAAAACACATTAAGACTAGGAAGACAATTAAGGGGGGGCAAGGAGATTTTGGTTGTTGTTGAATTCCAAAAGTTAATATTATTAATTTTGAGTTTGGGGACGTTCAAGTAATATGTCATCACTTTGTTGACTTCACGTAATCATTGGTCAAACACAATTCCAACTTTTTTATTAAAATGACTGAAATGATGAATTTTAGTAGTAAAGCAATGGAAAACTTTTTGTAAAACTGGGCCAAAAATGATGCTTTTTAACCAAAAATTACTTGGCTGACCCCCCAAAGATGATGACATAATATGTGAACGCCTCCTTCCAATCACCTAAAAGCAGAATAACATGAGATGGGAAACTGCTTCATCCTAATTATTGGTATTTAAGTCCTTTTAATCCAATAGTTAATCCACTTTATGTCCACTTTTAATATGGACAGTCTGAAATTTCACGTTTTGCATTGGATTTATGCTTTGCTAGATAATGCAGAAGTTATGTTTTGTGACATTTACCCACTACACTGAAAAGTTAAATAGCAATTACACCATATCTTGTCACATTTTATTTTCCAAAATTATAAGTTATATGCGTCTGTATTGTAGATAAACGAGGGCATAAGCATGACAGAGCTATGATTTTTTGCATCTAATCAAGTGTGATTTGAAAATCGCATATTTGCATAAAAGTTCTTTTGCGATTAAAACTCATTGTTTTGAAAATGATGGCTGTTAAAATAGTTAAATAGTGACATTATTTGTATGATGTGACTTTGGTTTCGGGATAAACGAGTTGTTAAGGCCGTGAAGATCCCACTCTTTATCTCCATTTTATTTGTACTGCATTTCTGCAAACTCTAATGCCACTTCGCTTATACCTTACTGCAAACACGAGCCCTTATATTATGTTTGTTTAATTCCGCAAAACGAAGACAAAAGCAGTCTGCAGCTTAACGCTGGCTCGTAACATTTGCATAAAATACATTTTTGATGCAAAAGCTCGCTTATTTGGCGAGAAAAACTGAAGCTATGGATGCTGGATCATCGTTAAACAGACAACCGACTGCATCGTCATGTCAATGTGGATAAATAACGAGTACATAAAACAATATTATGCCATGGCAATCTAATGCCCTCATCAGGTGCTAAATTTGAACAATTTTACAAAAATAATTACAAAAATTAGGCTTGAGAACTTACAAAACACTGCCAGGTCTACAATTCTGATAGCTGGGAATATTTTTTTACATGCCAATATTGGGGAAAATTTATATAAGGGAGGACAAAGTAATTGTATGCAGATGATATAATATTCTGGTTATTTGACAGTGAATAAAATAATATACAATTTCTAATCTACCTATTAAGAAGAATTAATGTCATTTCTTTCGTTAAAGGAAATCGATTGATCATTAATTTTCTAATTTCAATTAATATAAAAATTGCAAAATAATAAGCGAAACCTATTTTCCAATTTGCGCAAAACAAACCGTGTTTTTCTGCTAAAGTTAGTTGTTTTCTTCAGCCATTTTGTTTTTGCCATTGGTGTTTTTGCCATTGGTGCAACTGCACTGATCTATGCGTTTCTTAGATCAAAAAAGAGGCAAACTGTCTGCATGGGGTTGCAATTGCGACTATAATAATGTACGTCCCGGCTAATATACATTTTACGCCGGTAATAAATCGTCATTTCCTCCGGATTAAATTGCTTTCCATTAAAATATTTCCAGATAAAATAAATGTTCAAGTTTGTGCTAACGCCGCGGATGGTAATGGCGCGTTTTTTATGCAAGTGCAAGGGTTTCTTTTTTTCGCATTATTCCGATGGAAACGTAAAATTTCGTTTTTACCCCCATTTTCCTTTGAATTTATGGCTGGCACGAATGGCTAAAATATATAATTAATTACGCGCCTTAGTCCCTGAGAAGACATAATTTCCGCATTGGTTGACAAGGGCGCATAGTCGTACATTTTCAAAGTGCCTACTTTGATAAGTAACGTCGAAAAACTTTTACCGCAACTTAAGTCTTTCCGAGTCATCACGTTTAGCCTCCAAGATTTTTAAATATGTTTCCTACTCTATTCGAGTCTGTAGCCGCAAAATGGACGGGGAAATTTACTGCCTTAGATGACGACATATAGTCGTAGTTTATAGCGAAATGATGAAGTCTTAGCAAGCTCAATTCTACCAAGTTATTTTAATTTTTCTCTCATATGATCATTAACTTTGAAGCAAAGTCGGACATGGGAATGTCGTGAAATGAAATTCAGGACTTTATAAGTCGTGAAATTATCGTCAATTTTTGGTTAAATTGATTCCATGGGCATTTTATCAAGTCCAGTTTCCCTGCTCACCCTATGATGTGAACCTTTTTTTGGCATAAGTTTTGGTTTTTTGTCATCTGAAGTAGGTGATGTTAAGATTGTTTTTAAATTGCCCTGCATTCAATGACAGATTCAGGGTTCATATGCACCTAGAAAGTCAGGGAAGAGCAAAATGGTCAGGGAGAGTCAGCGAAAATACGTTTTTTTGCTGTAAAATCAGGGAAAGTCAGGGAAAATAAGTTTTTTCAACAAGAAAAAATTATAAATTCCATCCCAAAAAATACAAAAAAAATTATTTTTTACATGTTTATTAATTATTTAATATGTCTGCTGACCATTTCCAAAAGTTGATATTAATAAACATTATATTTTTCTCATGAGCAGGTTTAAAAAAATTTTCTACACGATTTATAAGTCTGGGAAATTTACTTGGGTTGTCAGGGAATGTCATGGCCATGATTTTGTAAATTTGAGTATGAACCCTGAGATTGTTGGTGGAATTTAGATAAAATTTTCATGGGGCAATACTTCCTATGTGATCTTTTCTAAATATCATCCAAAATGTGTTAAAACGTTCAACTGTGATATCACCAACTTGAGAGGGGGTGGGTTTAATGCAGTCATTACATGTATTTAAAACAAAAGTGTTAAAACAAAAGTTAAGTCACCTAGTTTCGCGAAATATTTTGCCACATTATTTTATGTGACTAAAAATATGTCATTTTTGATCTTGATGGACTACAAGTCGAAATGTTTTTGTCCATGGATTCATGTCATCGCATGGATGTGGGTGTTGAAAGTTATGGCTAGTGGGAAAGTACATGGAATTGGTGTCTGAAAATCACTGAAAGTCATTGAAAAGTCATTGAATTTCAAATACCAGGTTCAGTAGACACCCTATAATATAATTATTATCAAGTTTCAGGGCAGGAAGCAGGGGGGCAACATTTTTAGGTCTTCGTAGTTTTCAACGATATTCTCATAGAGGGCGCTGCGGTGCTATTCACTTTAAGATGAAGTGAAAGATACACTCGTCAAGCATGGCTCGGGAATTGGTGTATCGGATGACATGTACGAAATGGATTTTTCCAGTAGCTGGTCAGCTCTCTTAATTTTCAAGAAGCCCTCGGGCAAATTAAAGAGCGTTTCAGCCAACGATGACCACAAAGTGAATTGGCTTCGAACCTCTTTTCAAATTCAGCTTAACTCGATGCTTGCTTTGGTGTTTATATTTACATCGTCCCGAATGAAATAGATTCCAGTCTGAAGAGCAAATTGCTGCGAATCTTCAATAAAGTATTTGAAGAGATATTCGAGCTGCCAGCCGATACTTATTTGAATTAAGCTCGACCCATCTACATATATCATTTTGAAAGTTCTCTAAATTCAACCCTCACAATTTACGAGCAATCCACTTCACATTGAAGTACTTGTTCAATCATAACCAGCCAGATATCAACTAACCACCACGTAATTAGAGCCAAGCTGATTTGAGTTCTCATTCATAGCTTTAACAACAATGCACTTAACATTCAAGAACTTCACAAGAATTATCCATTATAGATGGTAGTTATTACATACAGCCATTGAATTTCAATTGTGGTCGTGCAATTTTTGTCTTCGTTTCACTGGATATTTTAGTACAGTCAGATTTCCATCCTTCTTAATGTTAAAATTGACCATTGTCATTTCGCCTACCAGCTTTGCTGTGTTTTTTTTTTATTTCTTTATTTTTTATTTTTTTATTTTGTGTGGCTAAAACTGTAATTTTTGTTAATCTCTGGTACTCAACACAGATGTCATTATTCGAGATAACAATTTGGGTTACAATTCACAACTTGTCATCAAGTTTCAGAAACATTTTTGGCCTGTCATGTTTTTAACTGGACTATTTTTGATAAAAATTTCCCTAAATTCGAAATGTTTTTGACCAATGATCATTTCATCACTTGGAAGCGGATGTTGGAAATTATGACGAATGGAATTAAAACTGTAATTTTTGATAATCTTTGGTACTCAAAACAGATGTCATTATTCGAGATAACAATTTGGGTTACAATTCACAACTTGTCATCAGGTTTCAGAAACATTTTTCGCTTATGTCATGTTTTTAACTGGACTACTTTTGATAAAAATTTCCTAAATTCGAAATGTTTTTGACCAATGATCGAAGTGGTTGTTGGAAATTATGGCGAGTACTAAAAAGGAGGAAGGGTGTCTGGAAATAACTATTTTTTGATGGTAAAACTTGAACAAGCTTATACAGAACATGTTCCTATCTGTGGAGCAGATATGCCAACACAATATTTCAGAAATGCCAAGCTTTCTGATTTCGACTTCCAAACTGAAATGGGGGAGGATCTGGGTTTTTCATTTATATTTCATTTTCTTATTTGCCACCACGTTTGAATATCTTCTGTCAGATATTGAGTGACTGGAAAATGAAATGGTTGCGGAAATGGCTTCTCGCGAATGGATTTTTTTCGGTCGTCAGCAATTATTTGAATATATCCGAATGTGTGTCTGACTGGGTAAAATTGAACGATGGGCTTTGGCAACAATGAAAGCATTGTGTCGGACAAGCGTAAATGCAGCTGCAATCAATAATCGGTGCTGAGACAAGCTCTTTGGATAATTGGGTTTGTCCATGCATTATTAATTGAAAAGGAGCTTATTTGGTGCCGATTCGGCGTTTTCAATTAATTCTTTCGATGAAAAATATTTCCCTGCTATTGCTGCTCAAGCACTAGCTCATTACCTTGCTGGGATATCAGCACCGAGGTGTCCTTATCACGCCGAGGATTTCATGGGACTTGGTGTTGCCTTTGCAGCCACTTTAGCGAATTAGCTGCGAGCCGCATTTATCAAATCCGCATAATTCAAATGCTTTCATCTAATGAAAATTTCCATCTCTTCGCCTGCACCCATCCATCGACGACTCTATCCGCCATTTTCACTCCCTTCCTAATATCCTAATATCCTAATATCCAAATAGCCAAATACCACATTTAGGAACTACGTGCTAAAACGTGGCATTATGGGAATTATTGAACGCCTGTCCTTGGTAAGTTAGGGACCTGATAGAAGTTATGGAAATGAAGCTTGTGAAACATAAGTATAAAAATGAAATATGTCTTGGCTTGTGTTTTCCATGTAAACGTGAGATTTGGTGACGTTGGCAAACATACGAAATTCACAAGGCACATTAACAGGGAAGTTGAAAAGTCAGGGAAGTTGGAAAGGCGTGGACAAATCAGGGTATATAGTCAGGGAAGGTTGCTTTATTTTAAAAAGTCAGGGAAGGTTGCTTTATTTGAAAAAAGTCAGGGAAGGTTGCTTTTTATTTGAAAAATAGTCAAGGAAGGTTGCTTTATTTTAAAAAAGTCAGGAAGGTTGCTTTATTTTAAAAAAGTCAGGGAAAGTTGCTTTATTTTGAAAAACTCGAGGAAGATTGCTTTATTTTAAAAATGTCAGGGAAGGTTGCTTTATTTGAAAAATGTCAGGGAAGGTTGCTTTATTTGAAAAATGTCAGGGAAGGTTGCTTTATTTGAAAAATGTCAGGGAAGGTTGCTTTATTTTAAAAGTCAGGGAAGGTTGCTTTATTTTAAAAAAGTCAGGAAAGGTTGCTTTATTTTAAAAAAAGTCAGGGAAGGTTGCTTTATTTAAAAAAATGTCAGGGAAATTTAACAAATATTTTGATACAGTAGTCAAGAATCTCCAACTAAATCAATGGAAGCAAGCAATTTTGTTGAAGAGATCAATAATGAAATTTAAAATTTGGAAAAACAAATTTAAATCTGAAGTTTTTTAAAATAAATGTGTTCTCTTTTGCTGGTCAATATTGAAACTTGTGTTCACATCATGTTTCTAAACAATGAATCATAAATATAGCATTTTTTACATTGGCATAATGTTGAAATCCTTGAATATCTGGAAGAACCCTGTAACATGCAATTAAACTTTACCTGTGTGTTTTAACTAATATAGCTCGGAACCATTTGCACCAATGTGGGGTAAATGCTAACTTAGACAACCAGGTTCTCCTTAGTTAATTGGCTTAATTTTTCTTAACCCTCGTTGGTGCAACCCGCCCTTAGGTGCGTGTTTAGTTGCAACTTAGATGCAATTTAGGTAATTATTATAAAACCTGCCAACTATAAAATAACTTTGAACTGAAAAGTGCTAACTAATTAAAGGGTAAATGGTCACTGTGAATCAATACATCACGTTAAGGGGTGTGTTTAGTTTAATGGAGAAAATAATTCAGGTTTACTGTTATCTCGAGCACGCATCCCTGGACATTTAAATTCAGCGTAGGAATTTATGCGCTTGTCAATAACCTTAATTATCAGCCTTTTCTCTGTACGTGACACGAAAGGGGGCGAATTCCGTCAATTAATGGCAAACTCTTAATTACTCTTCTTCCCGTCTATGTCCCGTTGTTCGACTGGAGCAATTAAGACAATGAAAATAAGGCTCCTCAGTGGAAGATACTAAGAAGTAAACAATCTTATGTAAGCTCTAGCGCGACGAGACCTCCAGTTGATTTCCCAAATTAAGTCCTTAGACGTCGTTATGGGAATTAGTGTGTCGATGACTGACTTTCTGCACCAATATGGAGAACTGCGAATCTGCTTTCCTGGCATTTTCATTTTGTACATTTCATGTCAATCTCATCCTCAAGTGCTCCCCATGTGGAGGGCTTTCATCGCGTAAATTATGTCTGGGATTTACTAAATTTTTCAATTTTAGTCTAATGCTTCCTGTCCACTTGCAATTTTTTGCCTTCAGCACCTATAGCTATAGCTAATTTCAACATGGAATAAATTCGTGTTATTGACTGGTTGATCTCACGATGTTAGAAATCATTGAAAATTTAATGACCAGGTTAGGTTTGGTGGCCCATGTGGAAAAGAAATGCATTTAGAAATACATTATAGAAAGTACATTTTGAAATACATTATAGAAAGTGCATTTTGAAATTCATTTCAAAATATATGTAGATTGAGACAAATGTATTTCATAATTAATTATAAAAATGCATTGTAAAATGTATTTCTTCAGCATTTCATAATGCGTTTCGAAATGTATGCATTGTGAAATAATAATTTATAATGCATTCTGTGTGTATTGTAGAATATGTTGTGGATTACATTGGAAAATGTAAACTATTAACATGACTACAATTTCTAGATTTAGAATGAAAGATCATCTCGATTAATTCCTATAATTCCATGTACATTAGAATTGAATGTTTAATAATGTAATAGATTACAATAGCAGACTGAATTTCATAAATCTGTTGCTAAATGTATTGTGCAATGCACTCGTCAATGTACATGTATTTTAAAATGCATTAGTGAATTGCATTTCTGTTTACATTTAAAAGTTTTTCGTGTAGCTTTTTCTGAAAAGCGCGTTTGTAATACATTTTGCAATTTGCAATGCATTTCAAATGCATTTGAAATAAATGTCTTATGCATGTGGGGTATTTACTTCAATTTCCATCCTCCACTATATTTCGCTTTGTTTTAGCAAATTATTTTAAAAGCACATTTAGTCAAAGGGCTAGCGGTGGTGCTATATGGTATTTGGTTGAAATGATAACATCTGATGAATATTCAGCAGCGCCATTTAGCCTTTAGGAGTAGCTAGGTGTTGTTTATGTAACTCGAAATTTGCTTAATCCCCCTGAGACGCCGAGCACGCAATTGGTGCTAAGTTTTTATTGTTTTTCCTCGCCAGATTTCTTTGTATTTTCCCTCGCCCCGTCTGTTGCGGAAATGGTGGCAATAATTGTTCAATTTAAGGCGCACTCGCACGTTAATTAATTTCGCCAATTTTATGCAAAGCCGATGAGAGTCGAGCGAGCGAAATTGTTCACGTTTTGCTACATTGGCGATACACTCGCATCAGTTGGCTCGATTTGCATATAAAACGCCGCAGGCCCTGCAATCAAATTAATCCCATTTTCCGATGAATATCTTGGCAGCTGTCACTTCTCTCACTCAAACAACTTCTGAGCTGGCGAACGAAGATTGCGCCCGGCGAAATAACCAGACTTGCCAATATTGAAAACTCGGTTTTATTCGCGATGACCGCAATTGCCGCTAGCTCATAAAGGCAACACTACTATTTGTAGCTTAATCCTGGAGTAGCAGAAATACATGGACACCGGACTCGAACTCACAAGCTCAGCGGTCGTTGAGCTTGCCTTAACGGGCTGGTTTAGGTTATAGTCGGCTCAACGAGAAATGAGAAATTCTGATAGCCAGTCAGAGGGATTCAGCTTATTGATAGGTTCCTCCAGGCTATTCCGACCCTATAAGATAAAGATGAAGTTCCCCATACTTCATGGCGAAGTCTTGGGTGTGGGTGCTCATCCCACATTACTAGCCAGGAAGCCAGTGGGTACGTGACAGCAAAGCTGCCATGAAACCGAAGTAGGTCGGCACGTCTTTCTTCAGTCCCACTGTATCTTTCGCAACTGTA
>JAQFYZ010001356.1:0-24517 GCA_034695085.1 Cylindroiulus punctatus | reverse complement strand
GATACAATCAAAGCCGACACCAATATGACCATTGCACAGCTGAAGGAAGCTGTGCTCGACAGAACAAAATGGAGAATTTTGGCTTATGAAGTCTCCGAGAGTCGGCAACGACTGAACGGCTAATAATAAAATAATAATATACCCATCTTGCAATTTTTGTGAAAACAGCAAAAATGTTGCTGAAATCATGCAGTTTTTTTGCTAGCTCCACCCTTATCCAAGTGTGTTTTCATCATCAGTTCAAAACAGGTCCATCCAGGTCTATTTGATCATCACATTGGACATGTCCCTATCCATCACCACTTGTCCCTATAGGGGAATTTTATGTTCCAAAAGCTGTTGGGAACCCTGTTTGGGACAGTGGGGGGTTATGTCATACTCATTTTTGTGTCTGGTGAGCTGTCCTCCGTCCTGGGGCAGGTACTTGGTCAGCTTGACCGCCACCTGGTCCCAGTAGCGGAACAGCGTGGGCAACTTCCGGCTGACGTTGATCAACTGGATGACAGACAGCGTGTTGGCGAAGTAGAAGACAGGAGCTGTCATGCCCAGGACCACCTCGTTGATCTCCTGCTGCTTGCTCAAGATGAAGGCGTAGGAAGTGGCCATGATGTACAGCCCCAGGCAAAGACCGACCACGATGACCACACTGTACAACAGCTGCACACTCAGCCAGCGGAATCCAAGATGGCGGCTGGTGCGGGTCAACACGTGGGTCAGAGGGGTCATCCCCAGCAGCATCGAAACGATGAAGATGGGACGCAGGATGGAGTAGATGCCGCTGTCCTCATCGCCCATGGACTTCCGGTGGCCCTTCTCATGTCCACTGTCGTCTAAATAAGTGCATGTACAGTAGATGTTATGACATGGCAGAGACACTGTCATGGCAAGCATCACATTCCCAAACATGCACATTTTGACTGTGCCAACGTGAGAACTAAGGCTGATGGCATGGCACGTGGCCTTCCAAAGACATGTTAAAGACGTGTAAATTTGGGCTATGTCAGCATGAGAAATAACGCTGATGACATGTCAAATTCGTGTGAGTTGTCATTGAGTTGTCAATGGCATGTTGATTTGGAATACAGTGTTTCGCCATTGCATCAGCCACTGATATCATGTCATTGACACTTAATGGAGTTTGAAGGCCACTGGTTGCTTGTCAAGTTCTCTTGTGACATGTCATGACACCGTCATAGCAACGCCACCAATGGCACGTGACATTCCAAAGACACATGTTAAAACAGGTAAATTTGGACTATGTCAACATAAGAAGTAACGCTGTTGACATGTCAGATATGCACGTGACCCCGTCAATGCTACGCTTGACATGTCACATTCGTGTGAGTTGTCAATGACATGTTAATTTGGTAAACAGTATGTTACCATTGCATTAGCCACTGATGGCTTGTCATTGACACTTCTGGCGTTTCAAAGCCATGTCAAATCAACAGCATGCCAATTTGGACTATTCCAAATTGAATTCCAATTTGACATTCCAAAGCCATGTACAATTGGAACATAACTGATGACATGTCGATGACACAAATTTAGAATATTTAAATATACATTACATGCCAATGGAGCAGATGGCATTCCAAACTCTTGAGACATGCCATAAACAGATCCACTTGGAACATTACTTGACATAACACACCGATGCCATGTCAAACCATCGTGCAGTGTTAAAGAAAGTATTAATTTGGTGATTTTTTAACATGTCAGTTGTCATTGGTGCAGATGACACGTGCCAAAGACACAATTGCAATATGTTATCATCACATACAACACTGAAAAGGAATTCCAAAGTTGGTCATATAATTTCGGTGAGAATGTCACTTACCATCGAGGACAGTTCCTTGTCTGTCCAGTCCACTGTCGGCCATCTTGTCCGCCATCTGTTCGACGGTGAAGGCTTTTTCGACGGAATACATTGTGGGTCACTTCCGGTCTGTTGGATTGCAATGAGTTTTGGTCGCCACTGGTTAATTGTCATGTCAAACAAGCGTCCAATGAGCATCTGCTCGACTGCCATCGATTGGCTCCGAGACTCAAGACACGCCCACCTGTTGAAGGAACCTAAATTAACGAAACACAATAGCCTTGAATGCAGTCATGAAATATTCATGACTTGCTTGAAAAATGTGATAAGAAACGAGAGAAGGGCCCTTTTTTGTGTCAGCAGCTGACATCTGACATTGCAAAGTTTACCAGGCTCGATATCTATTATGTCATTGCGAAGCAAGACTCACTGTGACAGTCTCTAGAGGCTGTCATCAATTTTTAATGACAGTTTGATGACATATGCTCTCACACTACATTATATGTCAGCTGAGGTATTGACACTTTTGCAGCTATTGCGGTTAATAGCAAATTTAACTAAAATATTGTTTTTTAATTTTTCTTTCATAAAAGTGAATGTAGGAAAAGGCAATTATTGTTGATCCAATATCGTTACTTACTGGGATGTCTGTCCACTTGTAATTTTTGTCTAATTTTGGAGTTATTTTTTTTTTAATTTTCTCAGCAAAAAATTATAAGGAATTAGAAGAAAATTATGAGTAGAGCTCTGTTATACTTTAGAGTTTAGACCAATGATATCGCAGCATTACCAAAATTAAGAAAATTAGGGCGGAGCTACAGCCAGTGTTGCCAGATACTATAAAATTTATCCAAAGATACATATCCCAAATGAATGTTTATAAAAAAATTAAGATCGATATTTTCAAAAATTATTTTTGAAATTAACTTTATTGGGCTAAAATACTGAATTTTTCAACGTGATTTTATATTGTTTTCAAATGGATGATTTTCAGCAAAAGGCTATTTTACAATGAAAATAAACAATGCAACACCAACTAATTTTGCATAAAACAATAAGTATTTGCATTTAATCACTTAGAAACATGAATTCATGCATCATGCAAATACTCGTATTCTCAAACATGTAATACATAAGTTCATTTTACAATAATTTTAATAACACATATTATAACACGACTAACATCACGTACAAAATGTTACTTAAAGCGCTAATTATTTCAAGTTGCATTTTTTTAATTTAATTAAATAAAATTTACTTTTCTTACTTTACTGACATAATTTTTTAACATTTAATGACATAACATTAACTTCAGTTCACATCGAGGAGTAGCAATTCGTAGGTGACGATCACACTAACGGTCTGAAATTGATAAAATGATCAATTATAATTCAATTTGACTTTGATCAACAACCTAACCAGACTATACTCACAGCTAAGAAAAAACTTCGATTGACAACAAAAAATTTACATCCGGTGAGTCCAACGGAATTATAAATGATGTGGTTGATGAAGCGATGAACCTGAAAGTGAAGAAAATGAGTCAGGTGTAGCGAAAACGCTATTTACAAGTTTGTGGGCTGACCCTTGGTTAGACGCACTGACCTCTTTGTTGTAGGACGTGTCTGGACAGTGGTGCAAGAACTGCAATGGTTCCAATACCTTAACATTTAATATACAGGTTAGTGCTTTTTATAAGTTGGTAGGTGTTTTTATGAGACTAGAATAATGACTACTGACGAGATCAACCAGGTAACAAAATGAAGTTTTTATGGGAAAACTTTTCTTCGAAAACACATGGTATCAATACCTGATCAAATAAGCTGGACGCTGAAAATGTGACAGTGACCACTCGACCGACCAGATGACCAAAAGATGCAATCACGTAAACAGTTTCCAACAGGCTGCCGGATGTTGGTCTGAACACAAAAATAAGAAATTGGCATCACTTATCACTGCAAAGTCACATTTAGTTGCATTGCGCATTCATGTCGAAAATTGATGCATTTTGGCATATTCTGTTAATTTCTCCAGATTTTACTTTATTTTAATTATGTTCGAAAAGTGGCATCCAATCAGCAGACGCTCTTTTTTTCTCTTCCCAAAATGGTGGACCGGTCACGCGCATTCTAGAAAGCGTGCTTGAAGTGTGTGCTGATACTGTTCGGGCGCCATTTTGACTTTGAGGCACTGAGCCCTTAAACTACATACCTCCACCTCCACCACCACCACAACCTACAGGAACAAAAAACTCGTTTACCTTATGCCCATGAACAACTGGTGTGCCAAGAAGTAGATGCTGACCGCAAAGGACAGAAGGACCATAGGGGCCACCGCGTCGTCCACGGTGTCCACCAGCTCGCAGAGGGCCAAGTGGTCCTCCCTGAGCCGCCGCCATTCTAGGGCGCTCTTGTTCTCATCCTTGGTCCTCTCCATGTACTCGGCTATGACCCTGAAGTTCTTCCTCAGGGCAAGGCTTAGCTGGATAAGCAAGAGGTCATGGAAGTTCCAGGCAAAGTTAGCGTACTTGTTGAGCACATAGGCGGCCACCATGACAGCCCTTACATCTCCCAGGGTCCCCTTGACAAAGTCGTTGGTGGCACTGAGGTAGCACTCCACGAAGTCGGTGCCATTGGTGCAGTTCTGGTCAGAGAAGAAGTTGATGTCGTGCAGCGTGTGCTCGAAGATGGCCGACGACATGAAACACAGGGTGACCGCTGATGTGGTCAGTGCAGTCACTCTGTAGGTGACCCTCTCCTGCAGCAAAGGGCACTTAACCCTTTGAAGCCCAAATTTATTTGAAACCTGGAAAAATATTTGCAATGCTTTACTTGTATATTTATAGCGACCTCACTACATGCTAAAGTGCCATTGAGGCGCCAGGGGTCACCTTAAGTAGCATCACTGACCTTTAAAGGATGACCCCTGGTAGCACTGCAATGGCAGTTTAGCATGCTTGCTGGCTATTGACTCGCAAAGTGAACATCTTCTCATTCCGCTTTAGTACATGGAATAGATGCAGCCAACAATGGTTTATAGCAGAACCACAAAGTGATGGAACTGAAGGTCAGTTAATCAGAGAGATGTGGCTTGTCGATTAGCGCTTCCACATTTCTTCAGTCGGTGAAAGTCTGTTCAGTGGCACTGATTGTATGCAACTAGGCTAAATTAATCGCCAACAGGCAATTGGCCCCTATTGGTCTGCAGATTTGACACAGTTACTATAGCATGTTCACTGGCTGTTACTTGCAGAGTGAATGTCTTATCATTCCCCTCAAGTACAACAGGATTCCCACATTTCTGGGAAACCTGGGATTGTATGATGTTGTGTGAGAACTCAGAGGATTTGTTACCCAGGCCTTTCACTTAAAACACAGGAAGTCATTTAGACACATAAATCAATCCAGCTGCACCCTTTTTCTCCCCTTTCCTTCCTGTTGACATGCAAAGTGAACTCTTCTCATTCCCCTGAGTACAAGGAACGGATGCAGTCAACACAATGGAGCTTTAGCATGTGGTGAGGTCGCCACATACAGTAGAACCTCTCTTAACTGATACTGTCTTAACTGATAATCTCCATAAGCTAACATCATTGGCTGGTCCAGGGCTCGTCGGAACCGGCCTAATGATCCTGCCTAAACCAAAAACCTGTCTAAACTGTATGTAACGTCTAGTCTTTACAGTATAAGTTTAGACAGGTTGTGAAATTAAACAAAGAGTGACCTTGGGTCGGGCGAGGCGGCGTAGTCTGGCAGCAATCTTGTCCCACTTCATGAATATGTCCGGCAGCTTGCGGGTCACGCTGAGGGTCAGCGCAAGGGACACACAGGCCGAAGTGTAGAACAAGGGCCCCATGAGGCGTATGGCCACCGTTCCAAAACCGGAAGTGGTCACTGGGCCCACGAAGTAATAGGTCACTGACAGGCTGGCCACGAAGCTCAGGCTGACCAGGATGACCAACGTGTAGGTTGTCTGGACACTCAGCCATCTGAAGCGCAGGGTCCGGCTGCTGGGCCCGGTGGCGTTGGTCAGCGGGGTCATCCCGAACAACATGGCGAACAGGACCGTGGGCCGGAAGGCATGGTAGATGCCCGGGTCCTGGTCCATGGGCACTTCCTTTTGGAGTTTTACGGGTGTCGGTGGAGTGGTCAGTGGAATTGTTGGGGGGCTCGACCGACCGTCGGACAGCGCGGATGTTGCGGATGAGGGCTGCTCCGGACCCCGCATTCTGGAGCAATTTTCACTTGCGGCAATTTTGGGAATTTTGAATGAATTTTCAGGAATTTTGTCTTTGGTCACGCCAATCGAATTTCGCTTCATGATTTGTTTGGAGGAGATTAAGCTGTGGTTGTCGGATGGGGGTGAATTTGGGAATGTAAAAGGCAGAAATTCAGGTAAATTCTAGAAATTTTTACAAATTTGAGAAGTTGAGGGAAATTATCAAAATTTGGACAAATTAAATACTTTAGATAAATCGAGAAATTTGGATAAATTAGAATAATTCAGATAAATTAAAGCAATTTGAAGGAATTGAGATAAATCTAGAAATTTGGATGAATTGAAAGATTTGTAGAAATTCAGATAAATTGAGAAGTTGGATAAATTTTAAAAATTGAAATCACTTCGTAAAATTCACATAAATTAGGGAATTTGAGAAAAAAAATTATGAAGCTGCGGATTGTTGAAACTCTGAGAAAAATTCTGAAAGATAAATTTTGTGAAGAGCGACTGATTTGATTAGGGAATTATGACTAGAAAAGTGGTACAAATTTGGAGGTGGTGAAACGTGGATAAAATTAATTCCTGAGAAATTCGCGAATTCTACGCAGTCTGAGTTGTTTTTTCACGAAATTTCTATGTTGAAATGAAACTTGAGCAGGCAGGGTGGACACTTATGGTTACTTCAGGTGACGTCATCAGGGTCACTTTTTTCAGAATAAAAAATAGCGTGATGATACAGTATGTATCAGGATGTTAGAGAATAATAAAAAGCATGCATTAAGTGCACTTAGCTTAGTTTTGCATAAAATTCACCAATGATAAATTACAGAGTACCCAACGTTGATATAATCCCAAATAGCGATTTTTAGCAAAAATACTGTCGATATTATGCCATTGTTGGTTGTTAAGTGGTTGCGAGGATGTCATCTCCATGTCAGAATCTTTATCTGATACAGTGTAGTCTTATTTTATTCGTTGAAATCAATGGTGAACCCTGTCTAGTGGCACATGTAAACTATAACTTTAAACAGAAGTGTCAATGGTGATGTCACATACACATGTTCTAAAGTCTAAACCCTCTATTAAATTTAGTTAAAACTTGTCAATTAAACTATTTAATTCACTGTATGTCAATGACTTTCAGCAAACATGCAGAATTTAAAATTTAAGTTAAGTGACATGGTGTAAAGATTTAGTTTACATTTTCATGCCAAAAAACTATGCAAATGTGTCACATGTTTCTGTCAAGAAACTGTATACATGTCACATGTCAGCGCGTAAATTTGAATTTTTCTAAATTCCCACATGAGTTTGACAAAAACTACGTAAACATGTCACATTTTCATGTCAAGAAACTGTGTAAATATTGCCAATGTCCACTCGTGAAATTGACTTTTTCTAAATACACACATGGGGTTGACAAAAACTTTGCAAACATGTCATAATTTTGTCTACAAACTATGTAACCATGTCACATTTTCATGTCAAGAAGCTATAAACATGTCACATGCTAGCACATACATGTAAGTTTCACTTTCATAGTTCACACCTGAGGTTGACAAAAACTATGTAAACATGTCACATTTTCATGTCAAGAAACTATGTAAATATGGCTAATGTCAACACGTGAATTTTACTTTTTCTAAATACACAAAATTTGTGTAAATATGTCAAAGCCAGATAAATTTCAAATCATTTTTAGTTTATCCTTTTCAAATGATGTGACTGGTCGAATGTCAGGAATAAATAAATATGACATACACTGCATTTTTAAACATGTATTTGACATAACAAAATTTCTGACATTCTTCCAAAATTGACATACTTTCTGTGGCATTTTTCAAGGACTCAAGAATGAGCTAATTGTCTTGTCAGGCTTGCAAACATGTTCTTATCTTGTGAACACTTAAATAACCTGTATTAACATGTTTTTGAGATTTTATATTAGGAGTTTCTGATCCACTTGCTCTGATAACATTACTGGCTGAAATAACAAGAAAACATCATTTATTTCAACTATTATTTTATTTTTTCTTAATTACACCGGAATTAATTTCAATCAAGATGGCTTCTGTTTGGTGAATCCCATAATCAGCAATTCGTACGTGACCAGCGAACTCAGAATCTGCAAAAATTCGTTTGAATCATAAACAGCAATATAATTCTTGTCTAAAATTTAAGATTTAATCATGAAGTGTTCGTTTTAATGTACAGGAATCAACATAATTTCTGCTTTCATGTGAAACGTATGTTTGGGTCACCCTGTATAAGTTCATTAACACGTATTATTCACATTTAATAAATTTTGCAGTCAAACTTTTCAATTTTCAATTTATGTTTTTTAATGCTTTTTAAGATACTTTCAACACTGGTCGACACTATTTGACCAACATTTTTTAAAGTTCAACTTACGTTCAATGCAATGCTTCGATTTATTGAAAATAACTTGAACCCTGTGAAGGCAATTGTTTTGTTTCCAATGTGGTAGATGAACCGAAGAACCTATTTTTTATTATAAATTAAATTTAAAACAAAGATAAAGTCGTTGTACAGGGTGCTTCAAAAGTCTTCAATTTGCAACAGTGAGTTAAATTGAATTTAAATATTGTGTTTCGAACTTGGCAAAGAAGATATTTGACCTACTTCTGTATTGTAGGAAACCGCTGGGCATTTATGGAGATATCGTAGTGGCTGATGGGCCTATTGTGCATTTACAAAAATTAATTTAAGTTTTTAATATAAGTTAAATATGACAGTTACCTCGTAGTGGAAATTTCCTGCTGAGAAGCAGATTAGCATAATCTTGGAGATGATCACAATGACGTTCAGTATGGCAGAAATTGATTGCAAAATCGATGAATTTTCTGGGCTGTGTGATAATTGCAATCAATTTATGAAGTTTAATTTAGAATTTAAAAATTACTCAAAAATGGCTTTATTTATAATATGGACATAGAAAAAAACGATAGATAATAGTATAACAAATGTCATCTCTGGACTTTAAAAAGTTTACTATTTAAACTTAATCTTAGTAAACACTGAAATTATCAAAACTAATATGTAGGATTTAATGTTAATTACAATTATAGATTACGGATTACAATTGAAAAAATACTGGAACTAGTTCACGTATAAGAAAATTAGAGACAACTTAAGATAAATTTAAAACTGTTTACTATCTTTAATTTAAGTAAACAATTTTAGCTTTTAACTTGTTTGTTTGTTATGCATTTCCTTATACATGTACACTGTACATGTACTACATGTAGTTCAAATAATTTTTTTACTTTAAAAACTAGAAATCTTGTAAACAATGTCTGGTCAACATCTTAAAATTTCACTTTAAAACTAAAATCTAAATAAAAGTTTTTTGAAGTAAACTTTCTAAAGTTTACCTTAAAACCATAGTGTTTATTTTTAAATTTTTTATAATTACATTGCAACATTCTGGTTTTTAACAAACCATTTTTTTTTAAAAAAATAGGAAAACATAAGTAAACAATACAAGGTAAACATCTTAAAATGTTTCTTTAAATCTAAAACCTAAGTAAACATTGCAAATACAAAAAATTGACAAGTAAATATTCTGAATTTTAAGATAAACATTAGAATGTTTATTTAAAAAAAACTGTTGCAAAATTTAAGTTGACTTTTGAAAACGTGGTCCAGAAATGACTTTTCCTATACTACTGTAAATACTTAAGCTTGTGCAAGTAAATTAAATTCAAGAAGTAATAATTATTTAATTGGAAAAGCAATGTAAAATTGCAAATAATGCATTGAGGAAATAAAAAACAATTAAAAATGACGTTAAAATAACTTACATGAATCCCACGTATATTTTATAGGAGAGGAAAAACACATTGACGAATATGGAAATAAATGTCAGTGGGGAAATATTTTCGTCTAATTTTGAGACCAAATTGCAAAGGGCCAAATGGTCCTCTCTCAGGCTCTGCCATTCTTGGCGAATTTTTGGTGAATTTTTGGTGAATTTCATGTAGTCGCCAATTACCCTAAAATTTTCTGTCAGTGCCAGGCTCATCTGAATGATGATGATGTCGGCAAAATGCCAGGAAATTTTGCCAAAAATGTGAAAAACGTACAGAATGAAAAGGAAGAAATTTTGTTCCAAACCTAGTGTTCTTTGCACGAAATATAAAATTTTGCGAAAACTGCAGGGGAAATTTTCGCAATTCGTAGATGAAATTTTGCTAGCCTCGTCCAGAATTATGTCAGTGATGGCCAGCGCCATGAAGGCCATCAACAGAGTAGAAATTTTGGATTTTTTTGCAGAATTTTGGTTAAATTTCTGGGAAATTCTGGCGTATTTCACCAATTTTCGAACGACATCGTCCCAGTCGCTGAGCAGTTCTGGGAAATTTTTGGCGAATTTCAGAGAAATTGCCACTGACATGGTGGCGCTGGTGTAGGCCAGGGGGGCCATCATTTTGGTGATGACGTCATCGAAATTTCTGTAATTTTCTGCGGGATTCAGGGCGTAAAAATACGAAGATGAAAATGCCAAAATTCCCGTTCCAAACAAATTCGCCATGCTCAAAATTGTGCTAAAACTTTTCCACGAAAATTTTGGGTTTGAAGAGAATTTCCGAGGAAAAATTCCAAAAATTCCGGAAATTCCGCCAACCAGAAACGTGGAACGGAACCGGAAGTTGTCGCCGTGTTCTTCAGCTTGCATTTCTTGTTTCCAATTTAGGAATATTATCGAATTTGGGTAACGAAACCTGTTGATTTTAAACAAATTAAGAAATTCCACCATCAGAGTCAACTGTTAAGATAATGTAAAAATTTGTTTAAAGTTTTGAATGCAATATATTTAAAATGTTTTAAAATGTTAAAATTTAAAATATATTCAAAATGAAAATATAGGCCGTGAATAACAGCACAAAAAATGTAGGAAGAATTACAGAATTTATGAAAACATTTAAAAAGTAATCACATAAAAATAGCTCGTAAATTAGAACTTGTTTTTCAACTTATTTGCAAATATTGTGTTGCAAATCGTTTACAATTTTAAATACTGGCGCATAAATATATAAAAATAACGGAATTTATGAAAATATTTAAAATGTACAGAAATATTAACAGTTCGTATATAAAAAAATTGAATAAAAATGCAAATATTCGAAGATGAGCATTAACAAATCATTCATTATGAAAATACGAATTTCTAAATTTTGGGAAAAACTGAAACGATAAAAGACCTATTTTTTCCAACTTATTTCTTAGTTATTTATTAGTCTTATTTATGGGTGGGTGGGTGGAGAATGATTTGCATGTTTCTAAATGACAAATATTTTTTCCTATTTGCTAGAAAACCCTTTTTTAGTAAATGAAGAATATAAATATTGATATAGTTATTTATTTTCAAAGATGAAATATTTTCATATTTCTTTAATTTTTTCTACATGCTTTTCTCAGGTTTTCCTAATTTCCATGAAGTGTATTTCATTAAAAAAAAGTCACCTATTTTTTTATAAAAAAATCATTCAGTGCCAAAAACTTAACTATAAATACATGTATATTAAATTATTTATGTTCAAAAATTAAACATTATAAAATTCTGTAATTCTGCTGCATTACTTGCCCATTTATTCACACATTTTCGCTAAGAGCAAAATATTGAAATTTAATTTGCCTATTTGCTTTTTTTTAAGTTTATGTGAAAAAACATGCAAAAATTACATAAAATTCATGCGAATCCATACCTGTTTCAATTCTGGTTAACCTGAAATAATGAGTCCGAATGCATTTTTGCATTTTCCATTTGCCATCAAGTTTATCAGATAATTTTTTGGCTGATTAACATCATATTGGCGAAATAGAATCGATGGCTTTAATATTTAATGGCTGTTGTTATTTAATCGAAAAATTGCTTTTTTACATCTTTTTTTACATTTTTAGAGAAGAATGGACTTTTCCTATATAATTATTTTGGATTAAACGAATAAGTTCTATAATATATTCTTTTGATGGTTCCATGAATGAAATATGGAAATATTGTTATTAAATTCCATTTCACATTATTAGACATCTAATTCATGTTGCTAAAAGTTACAATTTTTTTGACAAAATAGCTCTAAAAGTCATCACTATATTTTTTAAATATTTAATTCACATTTTTTATTTCTGGAAATCAGATTGTTTTATAAATTGTAAGCACATTTTTCAAAAATTTAATTTCGATATATTTTGGTTACATTTTAACCCGCTAGATGGCGCTAACTGTCACGAAATAATAAGCCAATCAGATTAATTCAACATTTTCTTCACCCAATCCCAGGAATATGATTTCGTAGGTTAGAATGATGCTAAAAGCCTGCAAAAAATTCACATTGAAATATATTTCATTATTATGGAATGGCCACAATTGTGTAAAACTGCATTTTTTGTAAAGGTAAAATTTGCCCTTACTGATAACAACAATTCTCTCTTGAAGACGAAAACTTTGAAACTGGTAAATGCGGCCGGGGAGTCAACCACGTGGTCCCAGAACCGCTGAACCTGTATAATTTACCAAAATTATATTTAAAAAATGTCTCAAATTTTGTATTTTTAATGAAATTGTTTGAAGTTTTGCTACCTCAACTCCGTAGGATTGCGTGGGGCAAGCTCTAATGATGATCAATGCCCTTTTGACCTAAAATTAACGTATTATCTGCATGTTATGACAAATTATACATGTATAATTTGATAAATTGTGTAAAATCTTACGTTGTCTCGGACACTGTCTGCACTTAGGACAGCGCACAGCACTCGGCAAGTCAGCAGAAGGTACGAAAGAGTTGCGTAGAGAAAAACCAGCGAAAAATACTCCTTCATGTTGCTGAAATAATTATTAATTGTAAAAAATGTCGAATAAATTGAAAAACGCATTAATTTCAAAAATTACCACAGTTGGACAAGCAGCGCCATCTAGTGACGATGTAAGGAACATCAAATGTAATTTGATTTTTCAGTCATGAATTATGAATAGTTGAACATGACAGTCATTTTTGAATGATATGGCTTGAATTTTGAAATTATTTGACGTGACATGAATTTTGGAATGATCAAATATGGCTTGAATTTGGGAATGATTTCATGTTGAAAGGATTTTGGAATGATATAATATGGCTTGAGTTTTGGATGATTTGATGTTGACAAGGGTTTTGGAATGATCTAATATTGCTTGAATTTGGGAATGATCTAATATAGCTTGAATTTGGGAATGATCTAATATAGCTTGAATTTTGGAATGATCTAATATGGCTAAAATTTTGGAATGTTGCAATGTGATGATGGGTTTATGGGGAAATAGTTTAATATAACACAATCATTTTGGAATAGTTTAACATGACAATCGTTTTGAGGAATAGTTTAAAATGGCTTAATGTTTGGAATGGTTTAGAATGACGATAATTAGGAGGTGATTTAACATTACTTGATGTTTGGAATACTTTGACATGACAAGAATTTGAGAGTGATTTTGTAATGGTTTCACGTGACAAGTTTAGAATGATATGACGAGGCATGGAGTTTACCTTGACTGAAATTTTGGAATGGTTTCACATAAGAACAGTTTAAATAGTTTACATGTCATGCATATGGCTTTGTCAAAAAGTGTGCAAGAATAGCAAAGTATTTAAATTAATTTAACATTTCATAGACACGAAATTCTGTGAAATTTCTTAAAATTTTTTAAAAAATTTCTTTTCACTTACCTCAACTGCAGGTAAATTTGGTTTAGAATGTAGTAGACACAAACTACGAAGGAGGCGCCCGCCAGGGGCGCTATCAGGTCGTCCATTTTGATGACGAGTTGGCAAAATTCGTAATGAAGTTTTCGAACGCGTTCCCACTGATATCCTGCTCTGGGAATTTCGGCGAAATTCTCCAGAATTCTGTTGAAATTGCGTAAATTGTGCGACAGGCAGAGGGCCAGCAGGGTGGAGAAAAATTCCGGGAAATTCCAGGCAATCAGCTGACACTTGGAGCAAAAGTACAGCCAGTAAACCGAGTTCGGAAATTCGGAAATTAGAACGGGAAATCCGTATTTGGAGTTTCTGACCACGTGGTACACTGCTCCGAATTCTTGGCTGAAATTCTGCGAATTTTGCACCTTGCCGATTTTGGAAACGTCCCACAGAATGTGTTCCAAAAACACGAAACCGTAATACAAAACGAAAAACAGCAGAATTTTGCGTTTGGAAAAATGCGAAATTTGGGGAAATTTTCCCATTTTTCCACAAATTTCATTCCATTGTGGCAGCAGCTGAGCGAATTTTCTGGGGAAATTTGCGAAGAAGGCGAAATTTAGAACGCACATGGCCGAATGCAGAAATGGGGCGATTTTGCGCAGTGCGTTCGAAGTGATTTGGGATTTCTGTTCGAAATTCGTCAGAATTTCTGAGAATTCCCTGAAATTTACGGCCGCCACACATGCGGAAAAACATACCAGAAAAAAGGCACCCAACAGCTGAAGCAGGTACAGAAATTTCCAGAATTTTTGGGGTTTGTGTAATTTAGAAAACTTTCCAAAATTTTCCCAAAACGGATACGGAAACAGGCCGAAAATGTTGGCGAAAATTATCACCGGAAGCAGATTCGACAGAATGTCGTCGTGGCGATCGCTTCTGGACCGAAGTTTCGAAATTTTAGAAATTTTAGAAATTGTCGAAATTTCGATTTTTGATGGCAAGTCCGATACGTGGGAAATGCGAGCTCCGTAATTTGCGGAATTTTGGGGAATTTTCGAAATGGCGCCGCTGGATGGCATCGCAAATTCTTAAGTATTTGGAGCAAAATTTCCGAAATTTTCTTGAAAGTGCAAAACAATCCGTTCTGTTTATCCGAAATTCGTTTCTGCTAGAATTCGCTGTAATAATTTTTCTAGTTGCTTTCGAAATTACTCAATGTTTTCATAACATTTTCAAAATTTATGAAATTTATGTGGATTTTTCACAATTTAAAACAATTTTTTTCTATTTATTCCCTCATCTCAAAATTTCTGCTGGAGTTCGTTCTATTATTTGATATATTGTAGTTGTTTTTTTTTTCGAAATTTCCCAACTTCAATGAATTATTGGAGCTAGTTAATTAAAATTGACGGAAATTTTCCTAATATTTTGCGTTAGAAATTTATCTTTTTTTCACAGTTAATCGAAATTCCCAAAGTATTATTATATTTAATTTAATTTTTTGAATTTGAATGGTTAAAATTCGCTGAAATTTTCGTACAATTTTCTCAAAATTTCCCAAAAATTCTCAAGGAATTCTTCAATATTATTGGCAGATTAGTTTGCATTCGAAATTTCCAACCAGCATCGTTCCACCGAATCGTGTTTTTTTGCATATAATCCAGAAAATTGTGACTTGATACATTTTATTGTCTTTCGTCTTTCAGTTTTTCTTTTCGATTGTGACAATTAATTATTTAAGAACGTCATCTAAAAACTACAAGAATTTGACACAAATTCGATATATTTTTGTAAATGTCTTGATGTGACAAGTGGTTTTCTACGACATGAAGTGACATTTTCTTATTTCTTGATTTTCACTCACTTTATGCAAATCATTTCGATATCTTAGGCTCCTCCCAGTTAGTGTAGTCTTAGTGTGCTCTTAGTGTTGCCTAAGTTTCAGATGGTCAGGAAGATGGTTTCGTACGTTAACACAACACTTAGTGCCTGCATGATAAAAAAAAACAATTACGCATTTCAGTAAACATTATAAAATTGTAATGATTATTCAA
This sequence comes from Cylindroiulus punctatus, assembly GCA_034695085.1. NCBI lineage: Eukaryota > Metazoa > Arthropoda > Diplopoda > Julida > Julidae > Cylindroiulus > Cylindroiulus punctatus. The sequence goes on along the minus strand of JAQFYZ010001356.1, from coordinate 8,723 downwards.
GTTTGAAAATTTTAAGGAATTTGCATAGAATATTTAAAATCTTCACGATGCATTTGAAGAAAAACCTTTTTTAAAAAAAGGACATGTACAACAAAATGTTGAAAAAATTCTATTCTCAAAAAAATGGCATTTTTTTCAACGTTTTCAATTTAAATTTTTCTAATTCTATTCAAAATAGTTAGAATCAATTAAAATTTTAACATTCCATTTAAAAATTCTATTTTAAAGTTTTTTTTTCACCTTTTTTTAAAACAAAATTCTTTTTTTCTAATGCTAGTTAAAATAGTTTGAAATCTATTTAAATTTTAAAATGCTATTTATTTTTTTTCATTTTTTATAAATAGTTTTTAACATTTTCCCGGTATTTATTCGTACATATCGATAATTAAATTTTGATATAATTCATATTATTTAGCAAAAACTCTGGTATAACTTGTCAGCAGTTTTCGAATTTTGATATATTTTTGCAAAAACTGTGGTATAATTTGTCAACATTTTTCGAATTTTTATATAATTTTAAGTTTTTCCTTTCTAATTTCACCAGAATTTTTATACACTTTTTTTTGGAAATGTTGAACGGAAATGTATAACGTTTTCGAAGAAAATTTTCATAAATTTCACTGACCGTTAGCAGAATATTCCGGTTAAGGACAAACACCTTAAATCCCGTAAATGCCGTTTGCGAATCAACCACCTGATCCCAGAAACGCTGAACCTGAAATTTTACATTTAATTAAAAATAAATTATTTTGAAATATTAAAAATTTGTAAATTTTGAAAATTCCAAAATTCGCAAAAAAAATTGCCTCGATTCCGTAGTGCGGCTTTGGGCATCCCCTGAGAATTTCCAAGGGCTTTTTTACCTAAATTTCAACCGAAAAGAAATAATTAATATGGAATTTTCGATAAATTATTAAAAATCGATTAATCGAAACGCTCTTACGTTGTCCTGGATGCGTGCTGCGCTCAAGGCCACGCCCACCACTCGAACAGCCAATTGCAGCCAAGAAAAGGTCGCGTACAGAAACACAGTGGAAAAATAAGCCTTGGAATTGCTAAAAACCAAATAATTTAAAAATTTTCATTTTTCGTTCAGCGCCATCTGTTGAGATGTTTTAAAGTTGTTTTATGCTAATTTTAATTGATCCCAATATTAATTTTTTGCTAAAATCTAGCAAGTTACTGATGTGGAAAACTTGAAATAAAGTATGCTGGAAGACTAAATGCATTTTTTGCAAATTCGATTATTCAATTTGCAAAAAATGCATCCGTTAAAGTGTTTTTGAATTATCTTTGCTGAATTTTACTCTGAAACTGATCCAACGCAATTCTCATGCTAAAATCTAGAAAGTTTTTGAATTGTAACACTTTAAGCCAGGTTTATTGTATCAAGTGAAAGTTTTGCAAATTTAATCATCGAATTTTAGAGAAATTTTTTGTAAATTCCGATCGAATATTTAATATTAATTTTCGTAAATGCATTAACAAATTAAGGCAAACTTAGTTGACTAAGACTTGAAAAATTTCACTGCAAGTCGATGATTCAATTTGCGAAAAATGCAGCTGTGGAGGTGTTTTTAAACTATTTTTGCTGAATTTGATGCTAAAATTGATCCTGAATTGATTTTATGCAAAAATCTGGAAAGTTACTGAAATGTTAAACTAGAGACTCAGTTTACCATAAGATCCAATGCATTTTTTGCAAATTGAATCATTGAATTCCATTGACGTTTCTCGAGTTTTCCTAAATTTCGTTCGAAATTCGCTTACCTTAATTGCAGGTGGATCTGGTTGAGGATAAAGTAGACACTGACGACGAACGAGGCGCCCACTAGCGGCGATAACATATCGTCGAATTTCTCGATGAATTCGCAAAATTCGTAGTGTAGTTCCCTAAGACGTTTCCACTCGGCGTTGGTCCTGGGAACTCTGGCGAAATTCGCCAAATTTCGGTTGAAATTTTCGAAATTTCGCGCCAGACAGAGGGCCATGAGGGTGCCCCAGAAGGGGGTGAAATTCCAGGCCACCAGCTGGCATTTTCCGCAAAAATAATACCTGAAATTCGATGATTCAATTTGCAAAAAATGCATTTGTTGCATCGAGAAAGCTCGGTTTATCGTTAGATCAAATATATTTTTTGGAAAATTATGGTAGCTTTCAAATAAGACAGCTTGGTTTATTTCATCAATTCCATTTTTATCAAATTGAATCACCGAATTTCGCTGAAATTCCATGAGTCAATTTGCAAAAAATGCATTTGATGTATTGACGAAGCTCGATTTACTGCAAGTTGAATTGCATTTTCCGAAAATCATTGTAACTCGCAAATAATACAGCTATTTTTGCGAAAAGTTTTGATATTTCACTGAAAGCGATGGGGATTCCACTTGCAATAAATGCACTTGTTGCAATGGCAAAGAATTGGAAATTTCCAAAAATCATACCAGTAAATGAATTTGGGAAATTTGGCGACCACGCCCGAAAACACCTCGCTGACATCCTGGAACAAAACGCGATCGAAGGGGGAATTTTCACCGAAATTCGTACCATTTTCGCGAAAATTTCGGTATTCGTTAACGAATTTTGAAATTTCGAACAGGCTGTGCTCGAAAAATGCGAAGCCGTAAAAGAGGGTCAAAAACGTCATGATTTTTCCCTTCGAAAAATGCGAGGATTTCCTCGAATTTTCACCGAATTTTCGAATTTTCCGCAAAATTTCGTTCCAGGCGGATGAAATTTCCAGAAATTTTTTCGGAAAGTAGGCGAAATATGCGAATGTGAAACCGCACATGGAGGGGTACATCAGGGGTACAATTTGCTTGAGGGAAGAAGAAGCTCTATGAATTTTGCGTTCGTTTTCAGCCAAATTTCGAACGAATTCCTGAAAATTTGAAATCGTCTGAATTGCGCAGAAAATCACCAGGGACGAGGTTGCCATTAGCTGAATGTAGTACAAAAATGTGTAGATAATTCCACGAGCAGGAACCGGAAACAGTCCGAAAATATTAGCGAACAAGATGGCGGGTCTCAGATTCGAAAATATGTCGGAATTTCCGGAAATTTCATTCGAATCCGGTGAAATTCTTGCTGGATTGGTCGAGAAGTGGTATTTCCGGTCGTTCATGGTAATTAAATCCTTTTTCTTCATAGAAAAATAGTTACAAAAAAGTCAAAAATGTGTTGAATTTGGTGAAATGCAGATTTCGTTCGATGTTGTCGAATAACTGAATGAAATTATGTTCTCAAAATTTTGGCTTTCTGGCTGCTGATCCACATCGACTATTTTGCTGTGTTTACTTGACAATGTTTTTGTCGAAAATTGACGAAGTGCTTCATCAATTTTCACTTGACTTTTGATTGTTTCAAAAATATGCAGATTGTAAATCAATTATTTAATTCCTGAATGTTCGCATAATTTATCGTCATCGATTTATTAACTTCCAAAATGAAGATAAAGTATATTTTTGTTCAAGCATATCATTATATTAATTTAATATATTATAATGAAATTTGAAGCTACCTTGAATAATGAATAAAAATAAACGAAAAACACATTTAATTTAACCGTGTAAGATTTCACCACAACATTTCATCATAAATGCTTCTAAGCATATTTTTTCCAAAAATAAGTTTTTAACCACTAAATACATTTAGCAAAATGTATAAAATCTCGTTCTGTACATTGCGTTCCAAAAATAATATTTTAACCACTAAATGCATTAATCAAATATTATTTTTCGAAAAAAATATGCACAGAAACGTTTATGGTAAAATCTTACACGGTTAAATTAAATATTTTTCGTTTATTTTTATTAATTATTTATGGTAGCTACAAATATCAATACAATATCAAATTAATATAACGATATTGTTCAAATATCAACGCATTAATACATGTATTTGTTTATTAAATTATTAATTAACAAATATTTTGCGTAGTTACTTTAATTAACTTATAGATGAAACGTCTGAAATCTTTGATATATTTGTCATTGAGATGTTGTTGACTGCAGGGTAGCTTTAATGTTAGAAACGCTTTTGGCAAAAGCGCCTTAATGTGGGAAAATCGATGCTACCACTAGGTGGCGCTGTAAACATGGTTTGAGAATATTTGGCGGGAAGCATTGGATTAGATTAAATGGACGCGTGTGCATTTGCTAAAAAAGTTGTAAGTGACAAAAATCTTATAATCCTTTTTAACTGAAAACGCGTGTGCATTTGCCAAGAACGTTGTAAGTGCAAAAAACCTTAAATTGCGGTTTTTTTTACTTCAAAACGCGTGTGCATTTGCCAAGAACGTTGTAAGTGACACACACCTTAAAATGCATTTTTACCTCTAAATTCTCACAACATGCGTGTACATTTACCAAAAATGTTGCGAGTGCCACATGTCTGGGACTATTTGCGGTTACTATAAATTTGATTTCTACTGCGGACGACTCTTATCTTTTCAGCAAATGTTATGGCACTTAAGCCGTTATGGTTTTGCGCCCTTAATTAGGTCAGTTGAAGGCCATTTTCATCATGTTTGAGATGAGCGGAATTATAGATTACAATTTCGAAAATACTATGGGTAGTCTTACCTGTCGCTACTATACAGTTCTCGGTAATGGTTTAGAATATAAGCCAGCAATGGCGGCCAGGCTTGTTTTCTACGGAGCCTGTTAGGGTTAGTTTTAGGTTAGGTTAGAACTGGCCCCCTGGACACCCCTTTGACCAAACCTAACCTAACCTAACAGTATCCCTAACAGGCTGAGTCAGACTCCGTAGAAAACAAGCGTGGCAGCCATTGCTGGCTTATTCTAAAGTTACCCAGTTTTCGAATTCGATGATTGAATTTCTCGAATTTTAAACCTTTGAAGTTCTAATTGAATTGAATTCCACGTTCGCTTTTTGCATTGTTTTATCTTATGTTTGGCTGATTGGCGTTGATTTTCAATTTTCGGCCAACAGGGCAAGTTGTTCGTTTCCTCGGTTGTCCACCAGGTGTCGCCGCCGTCGCCCTCGTCTGGTGGCTGGTGCGTCGCAGTCGTTTTCTCTTCCCTCATTGGCGTCCGCGCCGTCGTTGGACGTGTTCGTTCCGGTTTCTCCCGCCGAGGATTACCATTAGAGGACGCGTCGTCGCGTTCCAAACCAGGATTTAACGCTCACTTCCGGTTCTGTGCTTCGCTGCGACTGCCGGACCGGAAACGGAATTGGGACTCTGCGGGCTACAATAAATCGTAAGTCGGACGCTGTTTTACCATTCTGCTCGCTTTACTTAGAACGGGGCCAAAACTCGCGCCACCGGAAGTGCACGCCGGAGCCACTTCCGGTCAACTGCCAAACTTCCCAACTGCTCAACGCCTGGTGATCAAATGGTGCAAATGGTGATCAAATGGTGGCATTCCAACACACATGTGTTGGAATGCCATTGGGGACATAAGCAACTTCAGGTTGACAGTTTTGTTTGCAGGTTTCAGTTGTGCCCAGTGACCTTGAAAAGCATGCTTGTGTGAAGTTGGCTAAACTAGCCAACTGCCCAACTGATCAGCTGTCCTCTGCAGGTTTCGAACTGTCTTGCGTTGCGCTTAACGGCCCGTTAATGTGTTCCACAAGGCGGGCCGCTATAGGCATTCATGAGGGATTTAGTACCGCACTTATAATAGCGTGGATAATTATTGAAGGCAGTCATAGAAGGTACGCTGCCTGTAAAATTATACTATCGAATGATGACGGAAGGTTAACGGCCCGTTAACGACCGATTAAAGTTGCAGTAAGTTATCTGAGAGCGGTTTTGGAACGACCAGTTAGGTCGAACATCACATGAACGCTGATACCCCTATCATGGCCACAATCAGTCATTTATGATTTGCACCGTATGTGCCAATTAAGGTTTAACGATCCGTTAAGATGCCAGTTAAGTTACTGGAGTTAGACTGTTTTCGAATGATCCGTTCTAGAATCACTGTAGATTCGTGATGCAATGTATTGCCAGTAATGTTTGGCGGTCTCACAATGGTCACTGTCAAACACGTATGATTTATGTTCTAAAGGAAGTTTAACGCCCCGTTAATACCTACAGGTACAGGTATTTATTTTCTAGAATCTGAATTTAGAATGGCTTTAGAATTGCCAATAAATCTAGCATTACATTAGTGCGATTTCAGCAATGTCCACTATCAACAATTTAGCCGCATTCTAACCGCGGTTATAACAGTCCGTTAAATTTAATTGGCTAATTTGGTTCCATTATTTACATAAATGAGGAATTGACATTTAACTAACAACGGTAATGTAGGGGTATTATTTTTGAACTATGCAAATGAGGTTTTTCAGATTGATATCTTTAATCTACGATTAAACGTCCTTGAATTTAACCGGGGTTGGTGCAACGGCCATTCCCTGGTGGATATTTCGTGAAATTTTATGAATTACTCGATAAATTCCTGTTCTATCTTGCTTGAATTTATTGCATTCTGTGAATGTTTCAACAATGGTTTATTTATCATTCTGCAGTGTATATTCATGGAACCAAGAATACATAAATTATGCATTTTCATGAAAAATATATACATTACATGTACTGAAAATATACAGGTAAAAAGCGCAATAGTAATGGATTTCAAATATGGAGTCTCCAACAATTCCCTAGAATTCGATGTAATTTTTTTTTTAGATTTTACGTCTTTAATTTGTACATTTTTAATATGTATGCAAATGTCAATATTTACTTAATAATTGAAACGTAACGAAAATATATTGCCAATTTCTTGGTAATTTTCTTATAGACTAATTTTAGTAATGTTTTAAAATAATTTTAGTAATTTTTAAAAATAATTATAGAAATTTTCGTAAATAATTACAGTAAATTTTTGCAAATAATTGTAGTAATTTTTTTAAATGATTATCTTAATTTTTTTTTAAAAATAATTTTAGTAATTCTTTAAATAAATTTTTCCAATTTATTTAAATGAAACGAAAATTTATGGATAAATGTTTGTCGAATTTTGGGATTTTGTAGTTTTTTGTATACATTTTATTATTTGAATGTCATGAACTTTTCACGTATCATCGCGATTATATCGATACAGGATATCGTGCAATAAGACAAGTGAAGTGGTTTCCAATTCACTTAATTTTGTTTAGAAAAAGTCCTTAATTAGAAGGGAAACACTTAGTACATATTTGAATTTTTGTTGATCCCTGTATCCAAAATTGGGAAATTCAAGTCATTAATTTTGCTAACAAACAACAATGTAAAATAATTTACTGCTCAAATTGAACTTTAATTTGAACTTCTGAGACTATTTTAATAGCCTCGTTTAAGCAGCTGAATTTGCAGGACTTTTCAATTGGGTTTCCAGCACCTTAAATTAATTTTTTTCAAGGACCTTTCAGTGATATTTATGTAGTGAGTTTTCAGGACTTAATTTTCTGTAGTGAATTTAAAGTACTTATTAGATTTCAAGGACCTTTTCAATTTGCTCATTTCTGCCAGCAGCCCCTGTAATGATTGTTTTTCGAAGACCATTCCAAGGGTGTCGTTAAGGGACCAAACATTCCAGCGGTTTGGGCCCCAACGCTGATCCGCTTTAACGGAATGCGCCCTAGTGCGCATGCGCACTGAGCGTCGCATCAGAACTTAATAAAAGCAATTAGTAGGTGTCATAAAGGGAAGATAATAAAAACTGGCATCGATGAAAGTGAAGCTGGCTGGTCATTCGGCGCCGCTAAATTAAAGCTTTAATTAACGGATGTATAGCGCCTTTTGACGCCCCCCAACCCCCCGGTGTCTAATAGAGACCACCCGTAGGAAGCGTGCTGCAGGCTCACAACTTTCCATAAATGTCGGGGATATTGCGGGCTCGTCGAATAAATCACCAGCGCCGTCTACTTCCCACTTCCGGAAGTGTTTTTATGGCGCCATCGTCCTCCACTTCCGGTCAGCCAACGAGGATTTGATGACATTCTTCGGAGAAATTGCTGCATTTTTGTAACGAAATGGTAGCCCCCACTCGCAAAAGCCCACTAATCTTTGAAAAGATGAAGGCATTTAACATGTGTTGAGCACATGTCAATTTTTGAAACATGTCAATTTTTGCTACATGTCACCACCAGGTGGCAAATCGTGGTTACTCGTGACTAACACCCTGTTCGGATCAGCAGCTTATCTAGATTTAAAACCTGGTGTAAACCCACTCTACTTGGTAATGGGTGGGCGTCCAGCTTGCATTGATGCATTGTTTTTGTGCGGTGCATTATGGGGGCAAACGAGATTATACAGGGTGTTTCCGGGTGTTGGGGGATGATGCAGATCGATTTGAAAGCAGCTGACAAATGGTTGACATAGCAAACGTCATTGCACACCTGTCCACAACCACTTTAAATTTAGTCTAGGTCATGTCGTTCAAATTGTGATTTACAAACATGTCTCGGTGACGTCATTAGGTCTAGAAATGGCAAAATTGGTACAACTTTTGGGACACCACTGCAAGTTGTGAAATAGCAAACATGCCGTGGGCACGTGAGCTTCCATTGGTGGAAAGGCCGAGCTCGTGCCGAACGGGCGTGGCTTTCGCAGCGAAGATGGTGACGTCATGCCGCAGCAGCCAATCAGCTCGTTGGTGTCGCACAACTGGAAGGAAAGAAACTGATTGGATACTGCAGGGATGTGGCCGATGTGACAAATGTGACAATTTCTGTAAAAAATGGAAAATAATGTGACAAATGCAACAAATAAA
>JAQFYZ010001355.1:0-24537 GCA_034695085.1 Cylindroiulus punctatus | reverse complement strand
AGAGTGGCAAAGACTAGGAAAAACCCATTTTACTGTCGGAAACAGAGGTCCAAAGAAACAGCTGACAGAAAGGGACAAGTGCAGGTTATATCGATACCGCCGCCTATCGACACAGCAGCTAGTGAATTTGCATAACCAGACAGGTACAAACATTAGCATACGCGAATAAATGCAGTTTTGAGGGCAAAAGGAGGCCCTACTCGATACTAAGATGCAAGGCTCAGGAATTATGGCCAGGCAGTGTATATACAGGGTGAACCAGATGTCTGGGCCTTCCAAATATCTTTGAAGCTACTGGTGTTAGGTAAAATGTGCAGAGAATAAATAAATAGAACGAGGTGCGAGAATTCCATATACCTTGGTGAAATTCCACGCAGCACGTCATTTTCATGGCGCATGCCCATTCAGATTCTAAACCGTAGGAGATAGAGCAAAGCGACAAATTAGAATGTTGCTCAGCGTTGCATATTTAGTGTAATGGCATTGATTGTCACATTGATTATCGCTCTCATTGCAAAGAATTCTTGTTTTGGTTTCACTGATGTGTACATCCTTGCATAGCATCCGTGCAAGGCAGGAAAGCGCAATTGCACCTGAATTGGTCCTAGTGTACATTCCCTAGGTAACAAATAACATGGACCTTGGACTACAAAACATGCCTTTGCTGTAAGAATTGTTTGGTGTTTGGGTACAAACCTGCTCCCAATCAATGAATGTAATTGGTTGTCAATGATCATTAAATGAAGGTGCCTCACATGACATGACTTGAATGCCCCTGACGACTTGGTGACAGCATTCCTGCCTTGCACGGATGCTATGCAAGGATGCACACATCAGTGAAACCAAAACAAGAATTCTTTGCAATGGGAGTGATAATCAATGTGACAATCACTGCCATTACACTAAATATGCAATGCTGAGCAACATTCTAATTTGACGTTTTGCTCTATCTCCTTCGGTTTAGAATCTGAAATGGCAGATTTTCACAAGATATATGGAATCCTCGCATCACGTTCTATTTATTTCTTCTCGGCATATTTTACCTAACACCAGTGGTTTCAAAGATATTTGGAAGGCCCAGACATCTGGTTCACCCTGTATACATGTAGAAGGTACAAATGGGATTCCTCGTATCCCATTGTCGGAAGGACTATAGTGAGATCCCATTTGGTACCAATTAACAACGTATTCGACTAGAAGAAACCAATGGGAGGGTTGAAAAGAACTAGAATGGATCCAATTTGGTACTAGACAATGTATTAAATTATAAGAAACAAGTGGGTTTATGTCGCATAATGGAACATAATTGAAACTATAGAATTGCAGTATTTCGGTGTTTCGATTGTAAGCAAGTTCACATGACTTGCAGTAAATTTCAAATGCATGTGTACGATAGGACTATGAAACGGTATACTTTCACAACATACATGTATATTTTGTATTATTTCATCGGCACATGTGACAAAGTTTTTGCAAAGTTAAATTATACAGAATGCACTGTATTTCCCCCTCTTAGAAACATTTCCTTACTTTCATTTATACCTATCGACATTTAAATATGTGTAATTGCATATTTAAATTTAGCATATACAGGGTAGTTTGCTTTCTTTCAAAACCTCGTAAGTCCGATTTTTTGAGCCCATAAAATTAATTGGGTACTTGTCCATTAACGGAACTACATATTATGTTAGGGTAGGTTAGGTTAGGTTAGGTTAGGTTTGGTTAGGTAACGTTAGGGTAGGTATAAACGCTCAAAAAACCTAACCTAACCTAACCTACCCTAACATAACAGGTAGTTCCGTTAATGGACAAGTACCGCAGATAATTTTGGCATATATTTTAATTTCTTAATAAAAGGTGGCCTTACCGAAATCATCCTTCTCTCCACCGCTTCCTCAGTTAGATCTTCATCCTCTTCTATAATCGGGGTAATTTTCACCTCCTGTAATTTGGACCTGTTGAAGAAGCCCATTTTGACTTCTGATTTTGAGGACGATTTTCGCCCAAAGATCCAAGTTTCTGCCCAGAATGTCTTCTGGTCAGTCTGGTCAGTGTCTATCAGCTATGAAGTCGTTGCCAAAATGTGCAAAAAGATCCGCCCCGATATGGTATCGAATATTCTTCATGGCTTTCAATCTGAAAATCTTAGTAACAAAAACCTTGCTTATAGGGTAGGTGCTGAATTATTAACATCGAGAAATATTTAATGATGAGCGATTTGAAGCCCATGGGACCATCAGAGTGAAGTGGTTTTTAAGCTTAGTATGGAGAAGTGTTAGATTATGACAACTATATGATGTCGAGTGATGTACATTGTCTTGCAATATTTAGTTTCTCAAGGTCATTGATGACGTTCTTAAGGTCTACTTTCGTTGTTTCGGTAATGAATTTACCACGAAGCTATTGTTTTAAATCCTCATGAGCATAGTTTTATTGCTCACAAAACGATACAATTTGCAATATGTGACAAATCGATGGATATCTTTCTGAACTCCAAGTGCATTTTCCTACATTTACATAACTGCAATAACAATGAATATAAAGTTACAACAGTTGAACTAACTTATGCAACAACCAACAAAGATAGTCGGTGCCAACCAACGGGCGAACGTCCGACTTGCGAAACTTAAATTAAGGTTCATTAAGGTGATGCCGCAGTTTTATCCCATATCAAAAAACAGACCAATCGTACGCAAAACGTCCAGCGCTTTTGAAAAATTCTGGATATTAATTACGTACAAAACACCCACTAGCCATAAATATTGTATGAAAATCGCTAACGCTATTTATATATTTATACCTAGGCTTGCTTGCAAGACATGGCCTAACGGTAATATAGCCCTCACCAAAAAAAAACACAATAAACAAATTCAATAATTTAAAGTTTTTCAAAATTATTTTTTGCTTGCTTTCTCTGTACTATGTTCAAGACCATGTGGTGCTTTAACCAACTCTTTATACAAGTTTTGTATACTACGTGGAAATTATGTCATATCCACATTCCGTTGTGCCAAGACTATCCTAGGCATCAATATTGCTCTTCCTCAGCAGTTGGGCACTGCGCAACTTCCGCCTCAGGGTGGGTGACTTCCACTTGCTGACTTCATTGGGAAACTGGGGGCGCTGCAGGGAACCGTGACCTTCGTCAAAGTCATCAGCCTCCGACTTGATCTCCATCTTTTGCACGATTAGTTTCAGCAGCTGGTGCTGACGATTTAAGGCCATCGAAATCTCTTTGAATCTGCAACATGTTTGAATTAGTAGAGGGAGTTGTGCGATTTTACTATGGAACCAAGATGGCGGCCAGTAAGCAGACGAAATCTTACCGGATCTTCTGCTTTGCCATTTCTTCGAACAAGTAGTCGTCGTCGTGCATCCGCTCCTGACAGTTGCTTTTGGAGTAGGAAAAGTTGCCGAAAATCCTCTGCAGCAGCACCCAAAACTGTGGAAACCATTTAAGGGTTATTCAACACACAGCTTCCTCTTTTACAGCCATTTTCGATGATAGTTAATATGGAATATACTGCGAAACCGATACTTTTTGAACTGTTATTTTAAATTTGCTAGTAAGAACACTACATAAATTAGAAAACTTATAACTTCCCTCTGGGACCCTCGAAATAATTACTGAATAAGGTTTAATTGAATAATGCTAAGACAAACAGTATTCGACTCCTATAGAAGTCCTCCTTTTCCTAAGTCCCTAAAAGCTAAGGACTTACATGTACATGTAGGTAACTTTGGTCGACTTGACCCTTACTCTATTTCTGGAGGGCTAATCCAAAGTGTACTATCTGACCAGTGGGGCGCCTAGGCTATTGGAATCATGGCAATCAGTTTGCCAGTTATCATCTTTGTAACAAATTTGCCATCAGAAGTTACTTGGAATTGTTGAAACTAACGTGTTTGCATCCATGGTCAGTAGACATCAAGGAATATCATTTTATTTCAAATTATACCCGCTTGTTTAGTTTTCTCCAGTTTACAATCGCGTTTTCATAAGGGGATTACTGTTCTATCCCGTCAATGGGACAATTTGTGGCGTCATCTGTGTCAGCCTATCACCAACACGACTAATCTGATACTGCCTTCAAAAAATAAGGTACGAGTTACTTAATTGGCAGTTACCTGTTTAACATTTTGAACATTTCACATTTCAGATTTCACACGCTATATTCGCGATGCTTATTCCTGAAATGGGTAATGCAGCCGCCATGACACCTTTAGCGGCTACGCCCCTGCCACCTGGCGAAAGACGCGTCACGAATATTTGAAATGAAAATCTGCTGTGATTCAAATAAATAGACCCAAAAGATAGCCAGATAAGTGCCAATAACGCTATTCGTACCTTATATTTTCAACGTAATATCGCAGTAGTTGGCGTGTTGCGGATGACGCTGCAAAACGTTACATTGGCGTTACTTCTCCTGCTGTCATGGTAGACAGAATTTCCCGTAAGGGTCCACCAACAATGCATAAAATACTGAAGGGTGGATAAGACTCACCGCTGAATGCGCGCAAATCATTCGGTTTGGATAATTCAGGTATTCTTCTTGGTAGCCCCTTTGAAGAAGGAACCTGGGTAGTTTACGTTCCAACTCTGTGTGCAACTCCACCTGTTTGGCGATTCTCTTCAGTTGTGCATTGCGGCGCACAGCCTCGATGTCACCAACTGCCAAACCAATCTGTTAGCAAATGAAAGTGGTGACATGAGAAGGAATCACATCTGACATGTTTTGGTCATTTGATGTCATTTTTGCATACCAAGAGATTCATGCACAGGATGGGCATCAGGACCATGAAGATGACCAACATGGTGAACGTGAAGTAAGGGAAGGGCAATGTGGGCGTTAAGCCCAGGTCATGCTCGCTCCTGTTCCGGATCTTGTTCGAACCATATGCGAGCATGTCGTGGGACCCGTAGAAAGGACGTACGTAGGTTCCCATGAAGTCAATGTCGCCTAGCATCATGGCAAACACCCTCACCAGGGACATGGGGGCGCTGCCAAAGGCCAGTTGATCGCCCTGAAAATGGTGGTTTTAAAAGTCATTGATTAATAAAGCCCTGAAATTGGTGGTTTCAAAAGTCATTGATGAATTAAAAGACATCAATCATTTCTAGATTTTGAATTGTCAAGAAAATGACTCAATATCATTCACTAAGATAATCCCCAGCTGCCATTCCACCAGGCAATGAGGAAAATTAACTGCTTCGTAGAAGCAGTTAGGAGAAGCCCACATTCTCATACTAGTATATCTATGATGAATCAGGGCATATTCCGAAGTACAGCAAAAATGTTGTAAGGGGAACGAGTGCAATATAACATGGTTAATCATAGTTATACATGTGTGTATAACTTTAAATCGAGCAATAATCAAAGGTTAAAAATCGCAAAAGACTATTCAGAAGCACTCTTACCCCAATCATGAGAACGTGAAAGGCGAATCCAAAAGCAAGGATTAGAATGGAAAACAGCAGCAGTACTTTCAGTAAGGTATTAAGAATTTCCAGAAACATCACCACGTATATTCCAATTAAGTCGAATCTGTAAAACACATGTTTTGTTAAAAATCTAATGAAGTATGTATGTAAAATCTAGTCATCGAATATAACTTCACCTTTGCAACGACATGAGGAAATTGAACCAGGCCAGGAATACTGCAACGGCTGCACAGGATATGTGATAGCTTCGGATTTCTCCTGAAAATACTGGCCATATCGTTATGATTGAAGTGACGTATAGGGTCCACTCGAATATATTGATTAAATCGAATAGATATCTCAACCTCTGAAACAATAATATGAACGTTCAGTAATACATGTATGGAGTGATAGGCTGTGTTTAAGAAATATTTATATGTAAATTAGGTTTATTTATTGGTCAATTTAGTATGCTGCAGTACATGTACACCAAACAGAAAATTGGCTAACTGTACCTGTTGATAAAGTTGAAACAATTCCTTGATGACATTAAGTGTTATGAAGGTCAACACTACCACAGCAATGGCATAACAGAACGTTGTCGATTCCACCTATAACGATAGTATATAACGAACGTTAAATATTCTTGTAATGAAATAATGAATTATTTGTCATAACTCATGAGTCATGAGTTATACGTGACAGTTATGCTGTGTTTCGTCATAGTGGCATCTCTCAAATTTTTTTAGAACTTTTCTGTAAATTTGTTTTGGTACATAGAACATGGTGACTACCAACTTCATTAACCTGAAAACATCAGAAGGATATCATAATACTGTAAATCTGAAAATCAGCACAAAACTAATTCACCTAATCATCGATTCGATATGAAAATAGTTGGATGCACTACGGAATATGCCCTGCTCCAAATAAACATAAAACTATTCGTTGTTAAAAAATATACATGAAAAAATATTTTCGCTTTACATGACTAGCAAACAGGCTTAACACCTGTTTGTGTTTTGAGCTTTTCCAACCCTAACCTGAACTAACCTAGCATTTAATTATTTGGTTGTCTTAACTGCACGCATTCATAGCTAGCCTGCAAAGCATTAGAAGCTGAAAATCTGGAAAAGTCAGTAAAGTTGGGGAATTCAGGGAAATATTAGGGAAGATTTATTTTGAAAAGGTTAGGGAAATTTAACCAATGTCTTGATACAGAAGTCAAGAAACTCAAGGTATCAATTGAAGCAAGCAATTATGTGGAGTAGATCAATAATAAAGTTGTTAGTTCGAAAAAAACACATCTTACTTTCAAGTTTTTTATTAAAATGTGTGAATTAAAATTGAAATTTGTCTTCACCTCATGTTTATAAACAACGAACAATAGATATAGCATTTTTTACATTAGCATATGTCATATTTTCGAAATGTTAATTGTCAGAGAATTTTTTTCAAACCTGGAATAGTTAGGGAAAAGTCAGGGAAGTTAAAAATTGAATTTCCGAGGTAACCCTGTCGTCAGAATTCAACATGTTTTCTTAATCTAATGTAGATAACCACAAATGCCATTTAACTGTAATTTCAAAATTAAGATTCCTAAACAGATCATTGCTTACATTAGTAACTTGTAAACCTTCGCTATCAGTCATGTTATGTATTGCTTCCTTTAATGGTGCTACCCTGGTGGCCACGAACGTGGTTAACAGCACCAGAAAGATGATGTAAACGAACAAGTTGGCCACGTGAAAGTGCATCCCATAGGCGTGCCTGCAAGTAAACAATTCATGTTGATTGTGGCATCCAAGATGGCTGCCTAAGAAGGTCCCCTACTTACCATTTCATTTCCATGTACTTCTGGCACAAGGGGTGCGACAGCAGCTCCACTCTACCGTTCTGCACCATCGTCTGCAATGTCAACAATGCAGTGTGAGCAATTAGAAATTGTCAGATACTTCCATTTGAAAATGATATAGTTGCCAAATAAATGTTTGTTGCTAGGTAATAGGCATCATTTGATCATTGTGGTGCATTGTGGTTCTTGATATTGTAATATCTGACTTATTGATGATTTTATTTGAATTAACCAATTTAGCTTGTGTGGCACTTAGATCTTTTCCAAATTCAAATCTTTGAAATGATGTCAATCTTACATTCATGGCTGGCAGCGGTGGTAAACGGACCCTTTTGCCTTTGCTTTTCTTGAAGGAAAGCTGCAGCTGAGCTTTAATGTGTTGTAGGGGCACGAAATTGTATCTGATCTGAAATTCACATCAGCTTGTGTTAAAAACGAATCACTATTCCCACTGTTACACTTTCTGAATGCAATGGATGGTTCACAGCGAAACTTTTGCACAAAATGTCATTTCCGTTGCATCATCTCATATTTGCTCGCAAAATATATTTATTAAGATAAAACATTTGAACATCTTATCCTCATAACTGCATGCATTTGCTTTCTCTGATTCCTTGTCTAAGTAGCATGAACAGTACGCCTAGTATAACAGTATTAGAATAGCAAATGACCTTGCATTACATGTAAAAGCAGCTAGGAGCATATCGCCTGTTTAAAATTTAACCAATTGAGGAGTTGACATATAGGAAAGCACGTACTTAGTACGTCACAGAAAACAAATTCTACAGGAGAAGCAAAAAAGTTTCTAGGCCTTCTAAAAAGCTATTTAATTGATACAATAATTGATGAAAAATATAGAAAACTCGTTCCCAACTATCGCTGTATACTTTATTTGATATGATTGAATAATTTATAAACTGAAGAAATATTCATTTCACACGTGTTATATGTGTATACATGACTTCCCTACGATTCTTTTGCTATGTCAATGTGCTAAACTCGATTGCCAGAAAAAAAAAATACTTTTAAATGACTTCAAAAAAAATTCCTTGATTTTGGATGTTTGTTTCCAAAACTCAAGGTACGATTTGTCCATCGGCAAATTGGACGTAATCCAAGCACCATTTTTTTTACAGATGTAGAAACTAAACTATTCTATTTGGTGACTTGCTTGCTTTTCCATGCCATTGGCATGATTTTCACTATTTTAACTAAAAAAAACATTTTTCACTTATTTGTGACTTAGTGCTTATCCACGTCAACTGGGAACCTTCCAAAAGAGGATTAATAATTTCTTACATGAAAGTCTTTTGAGTCCTTTTTATGCGACGACCGAGTAATGGATCGATCCAAGACACCCTATTTTAAAAGAGTTGCAAATAAGCAAATTAGTTTATGGTATCATTGCTGCAGAGCAATAACCCGCAACAAAAAATGCTCAACACTAGACTGCACTAGCACAAGACAACAGTAGGAATGGAAGAAATTTGAACGATCAACCACCATATAGACGTCCGGAAGGTGCACTATAAGAGCTCTGATGATGCACTGGTGGATTTCGGATGGGATGTGCAAGAGTTCGAATCCCCTGAAATGATACATATTTGAGCAAAGATTGATATGTTTTAAAAATTGGAAAGGACTGTGGTTGGGGTCCTCACCGTTCCTCGTGGCCCACCATGGCCAAAGCTGCCTCCGAGTTCTTTGTTTGGATGGCGATGTCGAGGGGCGTGGCATTCAAGTTGTTCTTGATGACGGTGCATTTGGATGTCAGAAGCAGAGAAATAGCGTTGGCTTTGTTTAGTGAGGCTGCCATGTGCAAGGCTGTGTTCTGAAAATCAGGATAAACTTATTTACTGAACCGAAGTACTGGAATGTAAGGATGTAAAATAATGTCCAAATTGAGCTTTTACTTACGCCATCTTTGTCCACTTGATCCAATAGGTGAGCATGGAACGACAACAGCAGTTCCATTGTTTGAGTGTAGCCACTCATGGCGGCCAGATGCAGTGGTGTTCGCCCATTATGATCCCTGAAATTATGCAAATTTCACAGAATTTCGTATATACATACTACAGATGTGTCATTGCTCCAAACGTGTGCAGAATCAGTATTTCAACCCTACTAATCTGGTATTCAAGTATGACACATGTCCTAGCTGTTGCAATTCATCGTATTTGGTTTTCTTTGCTTTTTGCCCTTAACTTATTTTTCTCATAACCTAAACTATCCTAAAAATACGTTCTTTAATTGGCTACCGCCAGGTAAAGCTAACTTTATCATAGAGTCTATAGCGTATCAGGACAGGGCATATTCCGTAGTATGAATACATGTATATGAATAAAACTTATTTAATTACAGCTTTCCCCGAAGTTCATATCAGAACTTGTATGGGTCAAAGAGTCAATATGTTTGCACATAATGAATTAGTAGCAAATAATGAGAAATGAAAAGTTAGTGCAAAATCAATGTACAATAAGTACGAAAAGTGCACAATAATGACTGAGTGCAGAGTGTGTATACAATGAGTATTTAAAAACAAATAATAAGGAAACAATTTCACAATATAATTTTTTGTTATTTTCCTACAAAAACATTAGGATTGAAAAGTTGCTGCCAAGGACAAGTTAGTAAAGTTACTCACCTGTGCAACAATGCCCCTCTGGCCAGCAGCAGCTGGACAACACTCGTGTGTCCATTTAAAGATGCAATGTGCAGAGGTGTGGCTCCTTCTCCATCCGTTTCGTTGATAATGAAAGGGCCTTTATCACTTTCTAGAAGCTTTACTGCCGTGTTATAACGTCCGTACCTTCAAGGTGTTAGAACCAAAATGTTATACTTGCTCATCATGATATTGACACTTGATCACAATTATAATTGTTAAACTGTTATTGAAAGTCAAGTTAGTTGCCCACCTGGCGGCAAAATGCAATGGCGATTGGTTTTCATTGTTCTTCAGGTTGATTCTGGCACCCAAACGGATAAGATTTTCGATGCTTCTACAGTGGCCGTTTCTAGAAGCATAATGCATTGGCGTGCACCCATTGGAGTCCTTGTGGTCCAGAAGGACACTGAGGCATTCCAAAGACTGGAAATATTAAAATGTTTAATGAGTTCCACCGATGTGAACGCGGTGTTATGGAAGTGGTCATAGGGGGATTGGCATCAGGAACCGGAGAACTGGGGGTGGCTGAGTCTGGAGAGGTTGACGGTGATTGGGTGGTGATGGATGAAGGGACACATATTGTAGTTTTTCAAAGGTGTAGCTTATAGGCTTTAGACTGCGAGTCTACAATTGTACAGAATTTGTTGGTGAGGTAGGCCATCTAAAGTAATGCAGTATTTACATTGCACATTTCTTATTTGGCTAAATCAGAAATAGCCCTCATCTGAACCTGAATGGTCACGCATCAATACATGGTGATATCCGCACATGCTTTATATAGCGATACATCCGCCAATGTGGTCATACACGTGCCTATATGCAAGTACTTACTACTTCCCTCAAAGTTTGACCCCTATAACTAAACGCCGAAATTTCGTACATTATAAAATAGCAAAATGTGGCACGACGTGCAGTAAAAACACCCAAATGTGCAATAAAAAACCCAGAACGTGCACTAAAAAAATTTAATTTTTCTTTTCAATTTTTATTACACAAAATAGTACACAAAGTTGGTACATCGATGAAAATTTACCACATAAATCCGCCACCAACGAAAAATTGAAGAAATTCTTAAAAATACCCTTCAATTTTTTTTATTGTAATTGAGTACCATAGGCATTTCTAGATTTACTTCTGTAAACCAAGCAGAAACCAACGGCAGGGGACTGCAAATATTGGTAGTGGTCTCTACCAAGCAGTGCTCCTACTCTACTACTTACATGTATAGTTATGTCACTTATCCAGCACTGATCACCACCCTCTATTATTCTTAGGAGGCGATCTTCAAAAACATATATGTGGCCTTTTGTGCAATTTAGGCTTGAAAATCCTGTTTCGTGCACTTATTCCAAAACACCGTATTTCATGCATTTTTGTGCAAAATAAGATTTTGTGTACTGACTCCAAATAGTCATACCTCACATGATGCACCTACCCATACACTTAAAGATGCACATTGCTATGTATGCATGCTATATATTGCTGTGTCAAATGGTTATACACGTATAATATATTTTCCATACACGGCCATGTGTCATATATGACGTTATCTAATGTTCCTTTTAATGACGATTTCAGTATAAGGCAACATAATATAATGTACGCTATGGTTGTCTACATATACATGACCATAACTAACCCATGTATATACATTGTACATGTATGGTACATGTATATACATTGTACATGTATGGCCATGTGCAACTTTTTCACTAGGGGATTTTTTTTCTTCGGGAAAGAATGATGCGTTTGTACTCCACAATATTCCCTTACCAGTGACAACGTTAGTTATTGGAGAAGTACTGTGGGTTGAAGTGAACGCTGCGGCCTGCACGTGTCGTCAACCCCCAAAAGCTTACCACTAATCATCGTGTAACCTACCTTGCTGAGGTCAGGTGCAAAGTACTCCAAACGCCCCCCATTCATGACGATGAAGTGCAGCACGTTCCGATTGCACGCATCCTTCAGGGTTATGTCTGCGTTGAGGCGCATCAACACTTCCACTGACTTCCAGCCACCTCTGGAGGCAGCCAGTAGCAGTGGAGACCGGTGTTGCTTGTCCACGGCGTCAATGTCTGCACCCTGAAGACATTGCCAGAAAGTTATCAAATAGTACAACGAGATAGCACAATACATCCCCATCGATTGCTCTTACTTCTTCCACGAGGTATTCCACAATGTCTTTGTGGTCAAACATGGCGGCGCAGTGCAGGGGAGTCATCTTCTGGGCGTCACCGACGGACAGACATATGGCCTTCTCTTCCGGTTGCATGCTGAACATCAGCTGGATGATACTGAGTGCTCCTTGGGAGCAGGCCAGGTGGACCGGGGTCGAAAGGTCATGCTGCTGGCTGCTGATTCGAGCACCTCTCTCTAGACATAGTTGAACTGCCTGTGGAAATATGAAATTCGGTAATAGCACTGTGGGTTACCCAAGTTGGTATCACCTTCCTGAATGCTAACAATAGGAAAATTTCATAAATTCCTAAAAGTCGAAACCATAGAAATGAGTTGAAGTAGTTTCCATGCTTATACTGCATAGTTGTCTCGTACTTACACTCTAAACGGAAAAAGTACAAATGTTGAACATTAAGGGTACAAATGCTTTGAAACTATATACACAACCTATGGGTACATATGTTCATCATGATAGCATGTATACCCTTGCCATGTGTTTCTAGGGGTACATTGTACCTTGAGGTACAAATATTTAAATCATTACATCCCTTTGGGTACATATATGATATATGAGGTGCAAATGTACATTTGTACCCCACAGAAACTGCATTTGTACCTTTACAGTTTACAGTGTAGAATGCATGCTTAACACTAAAAAACGGTGGCAGCACTAAATGGCTGTCAGACATGTTGGTGACGTCACATATTGGCATCACATGGTGGATTAAAAAATGCGGAAAAATTATCGCCTGCCACAGCGGCGTTACAGTGCTTGTGGCCATTGTGATCCATTGTGAAATGGATGCTATAACACAGCAGCGATCATAGGCCTGTTCAATGACCTTATAATGTAACAGTATCGCCGTGGACTTTCCAATAATCGATTCAAAATCTGAATAATTTGTATGAGCTATATAAATCGATCTTATCTTGCTCGATTTCGATGGACTCAAAACATCGAATCAGAAAACCCATAGTAAAGAATGGAGATTAGATTTACATTCGATTATCGATCATCATGCATTGTTCATGCCCACCTTCTATCGCTTCATTGTGCACATGATGCCAATACATGACGTCATATGCGACCGTTTTGAGCTGCCAACGTATTTTCCGATTTTCAACGATCAATTTGGACATAAAAAATTGTTGATGCAAAAGAAGTATTTTGTGTGAAAATATATGAAAAATGGGAAATTGCTTTATTATGCAGAAGTGAATGCTGATGGCAAACTTACTTTGATGTCGCCCCCATTGACAGCTGAATGCAAGGGGTCGTTGCCTTCCGCATCGTATAACTTCATCATGGAATACCGGGTGCAGCCAAGGGACTCACCTGGTAGGAAAAATTGCTCTTAACCACCATTGGTGCAATCGGCAAAAACTCCAGAAGTAATGCTCACCCCATTTTATGATGACTTCTAGTGTGCGTGCTGAAGCACACTTAGCGGCTTCGTGGATCGGGTAGTAGCCATTGTTGCAGGCTACGCTGCAGCATTTCCGCATCTCAGCCAGCTACATTATGAGAAGTTAGTTGTCATATCAAAGCAAAACCGGTGAAAATACGTGTACGTGTACTTACTATAGCATCGGCGCACTCCGCAAAGTCGTAAGTGGCCGCAAGATGCAATGCTGTGCGTCCATGCTCCCCACCTTGAAGAACATTAATCTTGTCCTTGTGCTTCATGAGAACCTGGTAAACAGTACAAGAATGCCTGTCATCGACCCTAACATCCCACCCAAGACAACCCACCAATTTTTTGACATCAACTGTATACACTTCTTGTCATGAAATTGTGGGATGTCTCAGGTTGGTATGGACACATCAAAGCATCTCATGAATGGTTCGTTTAAGACGTCCTAAACAGCATAGAAACTGACAAGTACTGGTTTGAAGAAACTTTGAATCTATATTTTTTCCAAAAACTGTTGGCTTCCTCGTACTACTTTTGCTTTAAGGGGGACCGTCTGCTAAAAACAGCCGTATACATACAGTGGTTCAACTCAATTTAATACAATTAGCCACAGTCAGCACCTGAGATGACATGTGTAAATTGGTTTATCGGCACAAAACGTAGTAAGTGACATTAGAAACACGCGTGAGTACTTATTGCACATCTGCTGCACATTTTATTATATGTTTTCCACTTTGACTTCTATATGTGTATACTGTCGCAATTTTAACTAATTAAGTTTTTATCAAATTTTCGCGTTCAGAAATAAGCCACTAGATGGCAAGGCATGTCCGGTGGATTGGGTCCATAATATCTACCTCTGAGTTTATATTTTACTAGTGGAATTGTGAGAGTAAACACGGTCAAGAAAATATGACAGTTATAGTGGAGATCATATAATGATATTTTATTATATCCTATATGTACTCACAGTGCTTCTAATATCGCTTACTACGGTTTGTGCTAATGAAGAAAAAACAATAATTACTGCCACCAGTAAATGAGAAGAAGTACATGTTTCAAAGTACATCTGTTATATTGATCACATTACATAGCGTACAATGTATGTGACAACTGTAAAGAAACAAATGCCAACAAAATAGATTTCAAAAAGCAGAGAATTGACTTTTCCCGCAGTTAATACACAACTTTGCGTGGTAAACATTATAACAGTTGTACTTTTAAACATGTACTATTCATTTACTCATGAATAGCGATTATGTTGTTTAAATACCTTTTTGTGCCTAATGAATATTATTGTACACGAGAAAATTAGACATCCCCCTATAATATAAATCCTGATGCTCATTTTGGAGCAAAAATTAATATAAGATCCTGTCTTCATTCCGGGAAGCACTATAGTATATGTTATGCACAAAATAAGTGTTTCAACTCCACTTGTCTAGTAGACAATAATGAATCCTGTCCTAGCTGTCGCAATTTATCCCTTTTAATTTTTTTTGTGTACTTATGCTAACCTGACCTAGCCTAGCAAATGTAATTTTACATGTATTTAGCTGCCCATCCGCTAGGCAATCACTGTCAGCCTATGAGCCATTAAGAGAAGCCCACACTTTTATTTCCACCATAATGTCCCCAAATGTCGTAGAGGATTGTTGATTAGTTGTAATAAAAGAGTTCGTACTTAATTATTTTCTCGACGGCCCCAAAATTACGAAAAGAAAACAATTTGCGTGTGGAAACCGCAGCAATGCCGGTGTAATCAAACAACTGCTTTAATTAAACTGTTGATGGTGCAAATTGGAAGTGCAGCGAAAAATGTTCTATTTTTACCTTCACCGATTGCACCCGATTGTGCTCCACCGAGTAGTGGATCGGGGCCTGCGACTTCAGGTTCTGGATGGCGGAATTGGCCCCTCTCAAGAGCAGGAGCTCGATGGCTTCTATGGCTTCATGTTCAACTGCTAAATGAAGGGGAGTGTTGCCACTGGCATCTTGGCAGTTAAGATCTGAAAACCAGAAAAAAACAG
Organism: Cylindroiulus punctatus; assembly: GCA_034695085.1. Taxonomy (NCBI): domain Eukaryota; kingdom Metazoa; phylum Arthropoda; class Diplopoda; order Julida; family Julidae; genus Cylindroiulus; species Cylindroiulus punctatus. Next base: position 8,972 of record JAQFYZ010001355.1, on the reverse strand, counting down.
CAACTCAGAATTTTGTGTAGTGGGTGGATGGTGCCTGTAGTCTTTGACGTCTTCGGAGGACTTGAAAGGCATCCCGAGCCCACCTCACAATTAACTCAGATAACTGAGATACAGTCTATGCTACAGTGTATTCCCTGTTTCAAGTGTATGCAAAGTCTTTATTTTCCAACTCTATTTGTCCATTATGCAAAAATGGTTTTATTTCGCTACCCAAATGACGACCCATGTGCTTGGTGGGATGAACATCTGCCTGTTTGTGTCCTTTCTGATATTTGTCCAGCGCATACAAATCATTTCTTTAGTTACTGCCCACTGCCAGGCAATCAATACCAGCCTACAAGCCGTTAAGAGAAATCATGTTGTCTGTAGCAGGGCATGGTATGTTGTACAGCTGACAATTATCTCAGAAAAATAACAGAATTTGAATGTTGTAATGGTTTAATATTGTCTATTATTGGTGGTTGCGACACATGTAGGATTGGATAGAAATGGATCAAAAATTGACCTTTGTCCTCATACAGCCAGTGTGATCTGTTTACATATGTTTTATATTTGGTAATTTCACACATGCTCGTACATGCCATCGAACATCAATGAGCCCACATGTTTTAGATATGGTGATAAACGTCCATATTGTCATGTACATGTACATTCCTAGAATATATTTCACAGTAAATGGCATAAGTTAAATTTGACAGATATTGTCATTTTATTAGGTGAAGAGAACGTAATTAATATCAATAAACTTGAGTGCACTATAATGCAAAATAAATCTTAATAAATATTAAATGAATCACTATCTTAATTTATTGGTGCATCATGTAGTGAACTTAAACTTAAACTAACGTTTAGATTAAATTTATGATGGACTGGCAGATATATCATGTGCTATAAATGGTGTCATGTAACATTTAATGTAGTCGTGTAATGTATTTGCCATGTATGCAGCCTTATCTGCATATCTGCAGCTATATATTATGTTCTCTTGTATACATGTACATACATTTAGGGCCTACATTGTAGTATGCAGTATGCTTTCAATATACGAACTACAGTAGTAAAGCGATATTTTCCTTACACAGTGCACAAGGTACATTGCAAAATCGTAGATGACCATAAATGACCCAAACATGGTTCTATATGGCATAACTATTACCATATACGGTCATATTCTACTTTTCCACTATGGGGTACTCGACCCCAGTGAAACAGCTGTAATTAAGTTGTTAAATTACGTCAAAAGTTTCTGCTGAACTTTCAATGACAAGTTAACATGGACGAAGAACATATTTACTATGTCACTACCATGTAATTCCACTGAAATGATGGCTTTTGATATCCAGAGTGGCTTTTGACATGTTTATGACAACTGTTTCACGTGAATTCATTAATAAAGGTGTTGAAGTTTCCACACCTACATATGCATGGATCGCGATTCCATTATTTACACCTACATGTAAGTACATTTCATTACAAGCAATTGGTTGAAATTGCCATGCAACATGTGACTTCAAAATTGCGCCACAGTCTATTTACCATTTCTTTCATGTTTGCATTTGAAGGAGTTCTTGATTTCCTCTCTGTCGTGTTTGCTCATTGTGGGGGTCATATTTGTTAATAATCGCGACCCACACATCGATTTTGCCGTGTTCGTGTTTATTGGTCTCCTGATGGGCCATCAGATTTTATGTTTGCATTTGTGCGTGTAAATTCAAATTTTTGACGGGAAAGCGCCACCTGGTCGACTGTAATGTGTGCTTCGTGTGCAACTGCCTGGAATGGTATAATCATTCTGGCAAGCATTTAATGACCCATATTTTAACGAAATTGCAAATTCCATCGTTACACGAAGTTTATGGTGGCGAAATGATGCTTTGTCGTGTTAGACGTGTTCAAGTACGTGTAGTTGTATTCAGCTCTGACGGAGTAAAATTCAGTAGCCTAATAATTTCTGGAGGAAACACCATAAACCCTTTCAAAATTATATGTTTGCCTTTAAATAAAATGAGGCTGACTTCTTGCCAATGTTTTTTGTTCACAACTAACGTTACCACAAATGATTTCCCTGTTGTGTTTTATAAACAGATTACACATTTTAGGGAACATTTTCAGACAACATTTCTCGGGCTGTTATTACATGGTCGAGTAACTTAGAAAATTTTGAAATAATGCCTTTACCTAAAGTTATAGAAATCTGCTAAACGTTTTGGGCCATATATGACATTGCAAATCTATATATGGTCATTTGCTGTTTATATAATGCCAATCATCTCCATACATTCGTGGCTATATACAATTGATACTGTATAAGGTAATACAAGCCTATATACAGAGTGAAACCTGTATCGTGATACATGTACAACAATGAAAACTGACGTTTTACAAAACAAATTACACTTAGTTTCTTAAGGGGGTAAGTTGAATGATAAGATTCATTTAAAAGTCAAAGGTCAACTCCATTTTTTATATTGCAAAATTACCTTTTGCTTACAGAATCTTATTCTACACGAAAAATAAGCAACGTAGTCTAAAAGAGTTGTTGATCCGACCACTAATCCCAGTAATGATAATAAGTAGGCTACCAACACTAAGTAGATCCCTTTGCAACATATCTTTGAAAATGGTGTTCGGACGAAAAAACCATTTTAGACAAATGTTGCTTATTTATTGTGTAGAATAAGATTCTATATGCAATATGGTAGGTTCTAATTAACAAGAAATAGTTGACCTTGATAATGACTTAAGACAAAAATAAATTTTTTTTTAAACTTTTACCCTTAACAAACTAACATTTGTCGTAATTTTTTTGTAAAATGCCTAGTTTTCAAAATAATGCTTGTATATCGATGAAAGCTTCACCCTGTATATGAATGTCGACACGTTCGTGGTTCAGATGTTAAAAACAGGCAACAGCTAGGTAAAACCTACTTGCAGTCACAATATGGCCTTACCAGACCATATCTGCTATATTGCTTGGCTGCAAATGTATTGCACCTATTCCCATATATGACCATATTACATGTAACGCTATTCTTTAGGGTCACTTTAAGAACTAAATACCTTTAACATTTACCCTTCTTACATGTGTATGAAAAAAGGACATTATTAAGTATTGACTAATGCACTTGTACATATTCTTTACCTCTAATCAAAGACATTGCTTTGATCGATTTTTGGAAAATTTGGACGAAGCTACTTGTTTAGGAAACGGGAACAAATTGTCCTTCATGGTTCAGGCTGTCATTAGTTCTTACCTCCACCTTCTTGGAGAATATACTCGATGATCGATAGTCTGTTTTTCATAGCTGCAAAATGCAGCGGCTGGCGCCCCCTGCTGTCCTGCAGCGTGAGTTTAGAGAAGTCCTTCACGACCATCTTCTGAAATTCGTTGAGATTTCCTTGTTCAGCAACCTGAAATTTTGAAAGGAAAACCCATGTAATTTGTTATCGCATTTGATGACTGAACTCCCTTTATGAGGTGTAGCATAGCGTTTCAGATTTATTTCGCCATTTTGGGACCTAAAATATGTTACAGGTGATGTTTATACATGAAGCTATGTATGATGACAAGAAAGTTCCAATATTATAAATACAATTCAATAATTCAAACCCAACGTAATTTGTATTTTAAAATTCCCCCTAGACAAGCAAACATGCACTAGAGCTGTGTTTGCAGTGATTGCCACTATTCGGCTGCCCCAACATTTATGCAGATTTATGAAAATGTATGTACAGAATAGGTCCGGTGTAGGACATGCTGTTGCTGCAAAATCTGAGAAACATGAAAACCTAAGGGAATTTGAACTGAATTACCAAAATTATCAATATTAACCACGTATTTTGTGTTGTTCATTATAATTCTGATAAATTAGCACAAACACTGTATAAGTTGCACGACAATCAATTTCACTACTCTTCTGGCATAAAATCTAGCATTTGCTATTACGTTTTTTAAAAATATATTTTGGTTTACATCTGTTAATGTGTTTGTGGTTTAATTTTTAAAAAATCACCGACGGTGCAACGTTCATAATCATTAATTCCGACAATGTTTATAGAAAATTGATTAAAATACATCACTGGTGAATTATTTTTAGATTAAAATTAAATTTCCTTTGTTTTTTATACTTTGTATTTCTGAGTAAATTGTTTAAAGTCCATCATTTCTGACATTTTCTGATGTGTCTACAGCGTTAATTTCTATCAATAATAATATCTCCAAAATTTTGAATAATTTTTGTGAAAGATAAATATTTTATAAATATTGTTAATATTTCAGTAAGTTGTAGTTAAAAATACGAAACAAACATTTTTTCGTAGATTTTTCGCAGATTTATGAAAATGTATGTAAAGAATAGGTCCGGTGTAGGACATGCTATTGCAGCAAAACCTAAAAAACATGAAAACCTAAGGGAATTTGAATTGAATTACCAAAATTATCAACATTAACCACGTATTTTGTGTTGTTCATTATAATTTGGATAAATTAGCACAAATACTGTATAAGTTGCACGACAATCAATTTCACTACTCTTCTGGCTACAAATCTAGCATTTGCTTTTACGTTTTTAAAAAATATATTTTGGTTTACATCTGTTAATGTGTTTGTGGTTTAATTTTTAAAAAAATCACCGACGGTGCAACGTTCATAATCATTAATTCCGATAATGTTTATAGAAAATTGATTAAAATACATCACTGGTGAATTATTTTGTGATTAAAATTAAATTCCCTTTGTTTTTTATACTTTGTATTTCTGAGTAAAGTGTTTAAAGTCCATCATTTCTGACATTTTCTGATGTGTCTACAGCGTTAATTTCTATCAATATTAATATCTCCAAAATTTTGAATAATTTTTCTGAAAGATAAATATTTTATAAATATTGTTAATATTTCAGTACGTTGTAGTTAAAAATACGAAACAAACATTATTTGTGGTAATTTTTTTTATTCAAATGGAAAAATCCCTTTCTTGTTTTCCAAATGTGTGTACGGGGTTAATTCCTCCGATATTTTGGAAATGGACAAAAGTGCATTTTCGGACATAGATCTGCGCAGAACCACTGCAGGTACATCATTCACTTCCGACCACGTGGTCTTGAGGAAGATGCATCGCTGGCTTACTCAAGTGTGTCATTTTTATCTTCACTCGTTTCCCGTTAAATAAGATTGCGTCTAGGACGATCTGTTGATTTTTCACTCGATTGCCTAGGAAACCCGTTTGCTAATCTCGATTGACTCTCGGTGTAACCCCTGCCGCCAAACCAGTGTTTACCTTCCAATCATCACTGTTGGCACTGGGAGACTAGGTCTAATCTCAACTCTTCATCGACCCTATAACAACCCATCACTTGATTTTCTGAAATTTCCGGACTTGGAGACTCCGTTATCATAAACCGGAAGACTTTTTCTTAACTTGCTTGCCAAATTATGTCAAGTGTGTAGCACTGGCATGTAGTGAATGTCGCAATTGTTCTGCAGATTTTTTAACAGGATTAAATAAGTGACGCATTAGTTTGGTAAATGGGTGATGCTGAATACCATATATTTGGTCCTCATATGTAGACCATATATTTTTTCATTATTTTAATATTTTACCATATATTCCGTACGTCCCAAGAAGTATGGTGGTACCGCTGCTGGTCGAAAGGTGGCGCCACCGTTTCTCGCTGTTTAGGTGCACCATATTACTCGCCCATGAGCAGAATTGCAGATAATGCTAGCTGTCCACTTGTAACTTTTGGATAATTTTCTCTTAATTTTCTCTTAAGTTACCAAAATTATAGGAAATTAGAAGGAGAATTTCTTAAGGTTTTTAACGCTGCGATGGAGTCGCAGCGTTCCAAAATTAAAAATTAGCTGGAGTTACAGCCCGTGTTGTCAGATATTTCAGGTCGACCTGGAGCACTGCATGGATTTACTGGTGAATTTGCTATGGCTGTTTTGCATACAGACATCTTTGCGTGCAATTTTTTCTCCTTTGGCGATGCTACTTATACTTAAACAATTAAAGGATTAGACTACTATGTCCTTAGTACCCTAATATAAGCCCACATATGGCTGCATACATGGTCACTCATGACAAATGTGTTGCCATATAGCACAAACAGTTGTATACCTCAAAACTTGTCAATTTGCAGAAGAGGCAGTTTTTCAAACCGTTTTCCTATAGTTTCATATGGCAAATCATATTCTAAATCCTGTGAAAACTAGTTGGTTTCAAGATGCACAGTTTTGTCTATCTCAGTCATTCGCTTGATGTGATACTGGCTCAAAACTAAAATTGACAAATTGACCTGAGCGATATATGGCTTCTAATATAATCCTCACTAAAGCAGAAATATTTAGCCAATTAGATAATTTGTAATATAATTAGAAAAACACGTACATCATTAACTGCCAAAATATTAATTATATTAATAAATATAATGTCAAACTTTTTTCTTATTGAAAGTGGATTTGATTCGCGACCAGTTCTAAAAATTGCCAGTCATTGCTAAGATGGGTGGACTTTCATAAACATTAATGAACCCAGCATGATTCATTTATGATAACGATTATACTTGAAGAATTTGATCAACGCTATTTACAGCTAAAATTCGTATTGGAATGACACATGCACAGTAAATGTACGCGAAGAATTGCTTTAATTGCATAATTGCAATTCAATTTCTGGAGGAACAATGTTCGACATATTGGGAGGTCTAGAGTCCAGACTAACAAAAGAGAAATATTTTACACATATCTTTCGACAAGATTTCGTGAAACCCTGTGAATTCCCTGTTCTTAACATTTTGAAGATTTACAAAGCGGTTAATTATAAACGAGCAAATGTACAAGGGTGCATTACATGCAGCGTATTTCATACATCATCTTTCGATAGGATTTTATGGAAACTTAATTGTAAACCTGCGACATTTCCAAAACAGTTTTGTTGTGATGCTTTACAAAATGGAATCCTCCACTTTGAACAAGTTTAAAAAATATTCCACATGGTACTTGATGTCTCTTGCATTCTTTCAGTGCATGCATGACTTAGGACAAGTCCTTAGATATGCGGAACTATCGATAATTTCAACATTAAGTTGGTCTGAATATTATCGAAATAACCTAAACTACCTTCCAATACATTTTGTTCTGACAACTTACATCGAATAGGCCAGACGCATCTTGAGCTGCCCCTTCCAAGGAGTTTTGCTTAACCAGAAAGCTGGTGCACTTGGTCATTGCATTTCCGGTTAACAAGTCACACAACCTCTTCATGTTCTCTGTTGCAGAAGTACCTCCTGTCGAGCTCATTTAACAATGTGATCCAAGTGACTTTGTCCTTCCCAGAGTTGAATCGTGACTGATGCTGGTTGCCTGATGTTAACCTTGATGCAATCTTCCTAAGAGTCTGTTGACCAAAAGAGGTCTAGCAGGGTCGTCTCCAGAGCATAAATAGATGTCGTGTGACCATTATTACAGAAATGTTCTCTAGCACGCCTAGTGGTCCAATGCCACCTGACGTTCCCAAAGGTGCTCACTCTCCTTGGTCCAATTTCCTTCAGTGATATTTGTCAAACACAAGCCCATCAACTTTATGGTGGCCATTAAAACCTTTTAATCTGCCATTTATGATCGTAATCCGGTGACTTCGCCTGACGAACTTCTATCCCCCGCCCAGCCTTTGATTGGTCAACTCGTTTTCCCAGAATTACCTATAATTAGATGGCCCATCTCAACATGGCGGCCATCTTGTTTTTCCTCGCAGATGGGCCATGCTGAGCAAGGCTTGGTGTTTGCTCAGCTAATGATTCGCATAATTAGCTAATCTTCGCTAATGCTTGTTATGGCACATCGTATCACCAAGGCTTTGTTTGTGTTGGGAATTAACGACAAACAGTAAACAGATTTCCAGCTATTAATTATTGCAAAAACTGTCTTTCACAATTTATCTGAATGAATGTAAGTTGGGCTATGTTTTGGCAAATTCTGTTAGTTGAAATTGTGAAGGGCTGGGTTTGTAAATCTGGCGAACCTGGAAAAGTCCGAGAAGTTGGAAAGGCCTGAAATAATCAGGGAAATTGGAAATGCCTGGAAAAATCAGGGAAAAGTCAGGAAAATTGGAAAGGCCTAACTGCAACAGTCAGGGAAAAGTCAGGGTAGATTGATTTATTTTAAAAAAAAAAGTCAGGGAAATGGAACAAATCTTTTGACACAGAAGTCAAGAAATGGCGCAGCCCAGCATGAAGTGGATGCCACAAAGTGTTAGTGGCTTTGTTCAGGGAATTCAACAATTTCACTGGTGACTAAATCTCTCATACCTGTACAACAACCAGATCTTAAAAATAGCTTCTTTGACAAAAATTTGGAAACCTATGCTTTTTTTCTGCCTTATTATAAGAATAATCTGACAAAGAAAAATTTAGATGATTTTTATGTCTCGGTAAAAGTTTTAATTTTTATTAACTCAAATTATCAATTGCTGCAAGCCATTCTGTGGAAGCGATCAATAATAAAATTGTAAATGTGAGAAAACTATTCTAAATTTTTTATCCAAATGTGCTTTAATAATTCAAATTATTAAAATGTGTGCTTGCCTCATGCTTATAAACAGTGAACAATAAATCAAGGCATTTTTACATTGGCATATGTCATAATTCGCATTTTTAGTGGTCAGGAAATTTTGTTTTAAACTTGGAAAAGTCATGGAAAATGCAGGGAAGTTGAAAATTGAATTGATGGGGAACCCTGTATGGTCACACTGTACGTTCACTGTACGTACTGTGAAGTGTAGCATTGAATGTACTGACTGCATGTGCTGTGTGCGGAGATCCAACGAAAAAAAATAATCCAAAGCCATCCAACTCACTTGTTTTTTAACAGGTAACATAAAAAGATGATACAGGACAGGTACACTCTAAATATCCCAAGTCTAACGTAGCTTTATTAGATGCCTTTAAAGTTGTATATGGCGACTTTAAAGACTT